>JAODLM010000612.1:0-263836 GCA_036937905.1 Salvia rosmarinus
TTTTAAAATATATATATATATATCATACTTTAAGAAAATTTCGGTATTACATTCTACCCCTTAAAATAATTTCCCTAAATTAACCCGTAAGTCTCTAAGTTGGGATATCGAACCAAAAGTTGCCTCTTTCCTATAGGCTTCCTCGGTCCATGCCTACTCCATCGATTTTCACCAAAGGTACCTCTCGATTTCTTAAAGTATGCAAACAATCGGTACTCTTCATATGTTAAATTCGGTGAAACCTCTAAATTCTCATGAGATATAACATGACCGGATCGAGATATATTTCCTAAGCATCGACTGAAACACATCATGAACGCAGTCAATCAAAGTATACTCTCAATTCACTGCAATCGCTAAGGTAATCGAGCGTGATAAGTTAACACGAGTCGCTCTCAAGGAAAACTTAAGAGCGATTGTTCGTGTCGTACGTAAAGCAATTAAATCCTAAACATTCTAATAACAACTGGGGAAATGCAAGAATTGAAATACAAAATTAAATAAGATCCTAGTGTGGGTTGTCAATCCCGAGCTAAACTAATAAAGCAATAAATCTAAACCGGGGTTGTCAATCCCTAGTGAACTATGAAAGCGATAAATCAAGCGGTAAAAGCATATGCAATCATATTATTCATAGGGTTTGTCAATCCCTAATCTAAATCTAATTGCAAATAAAAACATAATCATCAATCATTCTCCAAGAATAGGAATTAATCGAAGCAAGAAATCATTAAGCAATGTAAATCAACGGAACATGAAAATCCAATCCACTCACTATGGAATAATTCAACATAAATCATCAAACCAAACACTATGAAATTGATTCTCAAGAACGATAATCCAAAGCATAAATTGATAATTTAAATATTCAAATGATGAAACTAAAATAGGAATTAAAGCTAATGATTATCATTGTGTCGATCGTAAGAATTCAAGAATCCATGGGAGGGGAGAGCGGCGTGAAGAACCCAAAAATCGAATCAAGAACGAGACCTAAACGCGATATATATATTAAATGAAAGTGAGCGCGTTATGAGCGACGCCGTAATACATTCGATTGAATATGAACGCCACCGGGTGAAGCGCGAGGAAACATTCGCTTTGAAATGAAGCGGATCGAGTGAACGCCGAGCGAGGCGGCGCGGGCGACGAAGCGAGCGGAGGCCAACCGGCCGATCGGCGTTAGGGCGCCACGGAGCACGGCGGCGCTGGCGGTGCAGCAGGGATGAGCGAGGCGCAGCGCGCGGGCGCTGGCGCGCTACGGGGCGAGGCGCGCGGGCGCGGGTTGGTGAGGCGTGTTCAGGCCAAGCGCGAGGGAAAATACGGTGAACGCGCTGGATGGCGCGCTAGGTGCGCGCGTGGCGGCGCGCGGCGTGGCTGGCTGCGCTCGCGACGGGGCCGGCGCGACTTTGGTCGTTCACCCGTCTCCTTTGTTCGAACTCCGATTACGCACGCGCCACGAACTCCGTCGAAATGCTCTTCAATATATTTGATTCTTGGCAGATCCAATTCATCCAATTTTCTGCCATTTTCCTACAAAACATCGAAACGAACGAAATAAGTCCGAATCGATAAATATTAATCGTACCGCATAAATAGGACAAACCATAGAAAATGACATATAAAACAATACCAAGAATCATCACAAAATCATACTAAACAACTCCCACACTTATCCATATGCTTGTCCTCAAGCAAAGTCTATACTAATAAGAATAGAGAAAATAATTCGCAACTTACTCTTATTCTAATCAATCAAATCTCTTTTGCAATTCCCCAAACATGATGAATACATAATCAAAGACTACGTGGAACAGATCTAAGATAGTGAAAATATCAAATAAACAAGTAAGTTATTTATGCTCGCACCCAACTCTCCCTAGGAGTGAATTAACTAAAATGGTTACCTTTAGCAACAAGTTTCTTTTGAGAAGCAAAGAAAGTATAAACAAATTTTGGAACAATGTTCGAAAGGTGAAGTCTCGATGAACTCGACTCTCCTATCGTGGTGTCCCATTGCCTATTTCTCAATTTACGAAAGAGGGATGTAATCCCATCCTCCATTTATACAATCTCAACAACATCTGAGTTTTAATTCTCCTTATTTTCTTTTCACACATATTTTCTTTCTTTTTTTAAACGAGTATATAGGTAACCAAAGCTGTTAACACTACCCCTAGCATTAAGGACAAATCACGCCAATAACCAACGATTTAAAATCAATTCACACAATCTCAATTCATCATTGCACTTTAATCACAGACATCAAGATAAACAAGAAATGCATCAAGGTCCCATCAATACCACGAGTTCTTGAGCACAAATCAAAATCCTAACTTATTCGATAGATACAAACTTAAGTCCAAACAATCAAAATAAGCACAAGGGCACATCATTAAGCATACGAAAATATATATGAAAACGCACACAAACCGAGTAAACATCCCCCATTTTAAATCGAGCACTCCCGTGCTCAAAACATCAAAAGCTCAAAATGACCATAGAGGATGATACTCTCGATAATCGAGAATGCGCTGCGAGTTGGAGCATCACGCCACTCTCATCACCGATGAAAATACGCAAACCTTTCTTCCCAAATTAAAGCAAAACTAACACAAAGGCAACAAACGGATCAAAGAACAACAAAACAAGAAAAAGAGAAGAAAGAAAAGAAAAAATAAAAATAAAAAGAATCCGTGGTCAACTCCCACGAAGATTCGCTTAACGCGTGAGCACGACGTGTTCCGGTCAACAACGGACTATCCATAGTCCTTCACCGCAGGAATACCATCTCGGCCGGCATTAGTAGAAGATAGAAAAGAGGATAGTAAAGAAAGAAAGCAATAAATTATTTAAGCTCAAGTCAAACATCCTATTCTCCAAAGAAAAATAGATAATTTCAACCCAAAGCACGATACTTTGGTGAATTAGGACGTTGACAAATTATGGATGTTACCTCAACCTTTGTTATCACCGTGTCCTCCTCCGGGAATACGTATTCACATGTGAGGCAGCTCTTTCACTTCCGAGTGGGTTTTGCATTCGCATCTTCAAGTGCCCACTCTTTCTCCATCTCTCTTCATCCTCCTCCAAGCGCTGGGATTGTTCTTTCATCTCCGGAGTGGGCGCTGGCATGCTATTCACTTCATTTGCCCACTCTTCCATCTTTTCACCTCCTCTAGTTGCAGAGCTCATCGAGTCTCCCACCCCATTCTCAATAATCGGGTCACTTTCAAGAAAAGTGACCGTCTGAGTCTGATCCGGTTGGTGTGGAGAGGCATGACTTCACACTTTCTCCTTTTCCACCTCATGTGGTCGCAACGGCTCTTCCGTGTCTCTTCCACCCCATTCTCAATAATGGTAACTTTCGAACAAAGTGACCGACTCGATCGGATTGGATTGGAGGTTCCTCCATTGTCGCAACGTTTTGCTGTGCGTGAACATGCCCGCTTGCGCTCCAAAGACGAGGTGTTTCAAGATCCATTTTGTTAAGTAACAGATCCATTCGTGGGTGAACGAATCCTCAAATGAGACCTACGAGGTGGTGATGCGTGTGGTGGTGATTGCTCCCGAGGGATTGTAGGCTTAATCTTCATACAATGGAGGAGGTGGTTGGTCCAAGGATCATAGGGTTCCGCCGCCGACGATATCCTCGGATGTCAACGGGCTCCTTCTTCATAAGAAGAATTTGCCCAATACGACGAACTTCCTCCCCACCGCTGACCATACTCAGACATCGTAACCCCGCATTAATGACACCAACAAAAAAACAAGATCACACCACGGGAGAAAATAACCAAACAGACGGAAGAAATACGTAAAACAAACAACACAAACAATACGCCTAAAGTTTTCCGCAATGGCGCTAAAATTGATCGAGCTAAAACACACTCAAATTACTCGCAATCGCGAGGTAATCATAGCGTGATAAGTTAACACAGTCGCTCTCAAGGAAAACTTAAAGGCGATTGCTCGGTACGTAGCAATTAAATTCTAAACATTCTAATAACAACGGGGTGAAATGGAAGAATGAAATACGGAAAATTAAACAAGATCCTAAGCTAGGGTTGTCAATCCCGAGCTAAACTAATAAAGCAATAAATCTAAACCAGGGTTGTCAATCCCTAGTGAACTATGAAAGCGATAAATCAAAGCGAATAAAAGCATATGCAATCATATTATTCATGGGTTTGTCAATCCCTAATCTAAATCTAATTGCAAATAAAAACATAATCATCAATCATTCTCCAAGACAGAATTAATCGAAGCAAGAAATCATTAAGCAATGTAAATCAACGAACATGAAAATCCAATCCACTCTCACTATGGAATTAATTCAACATAAATCATCAAACCAAACACTATGAAATTGATTCCTCAAACCGATAATCCAAAGCATAAATTGATAATTTAAATATTCAAATGATGAAACTAAACAGAATTAAAGCTAATGATTATCTTTGTGTCGATCGATCAAGAATTCATGAAGAATCCATGGCGAGCAGTGACAGCGCGTGAAGAACCCCAAAATCGTAACTTAGAACGCGAGACCTAAACGCGTATATATATATATTAAATGAAAGGAGCGGCGTTAAGGTGAGCGCACGCCGTAATACATTCGACTTGAATATGAATGCCACGTGGGTGAACGCGCGAGGAAACATTCTTCCTTGAAATGAGCGTTGATTAGAGGAACGCCTGAGAGGAGGCGAGGCCGGGCGAGGCGCTGGAGGCCAAGCCTGGCCGGTCGAGCGCGTGCGGGCGAGGAAGAGCGAGGCGAAGCGCTGGGCGGCGCCGCCCAGCCGGACGGAGCGCGCTGGCCGGCGGGCAGGGCGCTGGCGAGCGCGCGGGCTGGCGCGAGGGGCGGCGCTGTTGGAGCAGCGCTCGCTGAACGCGAGTGAAAATACGTGAACGGGTCTGGATGCCGCGCTGGCGCGCGCGGGCGAGCGGGCGACGGGCGTACGCGCCATGCGCGGGTGCGCGTGCGTGACTTTGGTCGTCGACCCGTCTCCTTTGTCTCGAACTCCGATTTACTCACTTTTGCCTTTGAACTCTGGTCAAACGCTCTTCAATATATTTGATTCTTGGCGGATTCAATTCATCCTATTTTTCGCGCTTTTCCTACAAAACATCGAAGCGAACGAGTAAGTCCGAATCGATAAATATTAATCGAACCAGCGCATAAATAGGACAAACCATAGAATATGACATATATAACAATACCAAGAATCATCACAAAATCATACTAAACAAACGCCCGCCAGTCGGAGGTAAAGCTAGCGATATGCCACATTTCCTATCCTTTCAAGTGTTTCAAAAGGTCCTACATAATGAGGATGTAACTTTCCTTTCTTACCAAATCGATCACCCTTTTATCGGTGCTATGTTTAAAATACCTTGTCACCTGTACCTTCTTGATCCATCAAGATATGATTTCCGATCTTGGGCTATCTTGATTCTTCTCTCGATCTTTGTGATAACTCTAACTGCTTTTTCAATTAATTCAGCCCTAAAACTGCTCTCTCCAACTTAATCCTAATGAATTGGTGACCTACATTTCTCCCATACGAGCTTCAAATGGAGCCATCCCAATAGTAGCTTGATAACTATTATTATAGGCGAACTCAACCAATGGTAGATACTTCTCCCAACTTCCCCTGCTCTAACACACAAGCACGGAGCATATCTTCCGAATTTGATAGTTCGCCTCATCGCCATCCGATTGAGGATGGTAAGTTGATCAAGTTTAACCTAGTGCCTAAAGCGACCGGAGATTTTTCCAAAGTTGGAAGTAAATCTAGTGTCTCGATCCGACACAATTGACACTGCACTCCATGTAGTCTTACAATCTCATTAATATAGAGTGGAGCTAATTGATCCATGCTAAAAGTCATCTTCATGGGAAGAAAGTGAGTTGATTTTGTTAATCATCATAATAACCGATAGCGTGATTACCTCTAACTGTAAGGTAGTCCAACCACAAAGTCCATAGAAATGTGTTCTCATTTCCACTGGAATCTCAAGTGGATTTAGCATCGCACGGTCGTTGATGTTCAAATTTCACATGCTAACATGAAATGCATTTTCTACAAATTCTCCATAGATCTCTTCATATTCGCCACCAATATATCGATTTCAAATCCTTGACATTTTGGTTCCTCCGGATGCATGAATATGGAGTGTTATGAGCTTCTTCAAGTAGTTCTTATCTCAAATCCTCATTATTCGCATACACAATCTCCCGTGAAGACAAGGGTTCCATCGTCATAACAGAAAATCCTTGAATTGTACCTCTTTTGCTCATTTCTTCATTTTACACAAAATTGATCATTCTTCGGCTTCTCTAATTCGATCTTGAATTATCTGACGACCACAACGCGTAAATGATTCCCGTCGTTGTTCGGTGGTGTCACCACTTCCAAATTCAATTTCGAAATTTCTAATCAGTTCTTCTTGTTTGGTAGTAACGTTGTCATGTAACTCTTTTCTCATGCATCAAGAACTACATTTGCTTTTCGATGATAGTGAATGGTGCGAACCAACTCTAACCATCTTCTTTGCAAGGTTTAACTCTTTCTGCGTGAAGAAATATTCAAACTTTTATGTTCAGATAAATGTCACACTTACCCCATAAAGATAATGTCGCCATATCTTCAACGCATGTACCACGCTTGCAAGCTCAAGATCATGTGTCGATAATTGACTCTGTGGTTTCGTGTTTCTGAAGCATAAGCTACCACATTTCCATGTTGCATTAGCACGCATCCAAGTCCTCCTTGCTCATACATCGACATAACAAAACCATCGGTACCATCGAGCTAAAACAGAGTGACATGAGAGCGATGCTTTAGCTCTCGGAAACTTTGCTCGCACTTTTCACCCATAAACTTTTCATTTTACGTGTCAACTTTGTCATGGACCGAAATCTTTGAGAAACATTCTATAAATCTTCGATAATACCCGCCATTCCGTAAAACTTCGACCTCATTCACATTAGTTAGTCTTTTTCCAATTGCTTATCGCTTCAACTTTTGCGGATCTATTCTATACCGTAATGCCCCTTAATCCTAAGTAGCGGATTAACGAGACTATTACATTAACATGAATTTATAAATGGAAAGGACCATTGGACATTTAACGCTAGTACATATATCAATAATACTTTTGGACTTCAATACATAAATTAGGGTTCTTGAATGAAAACATGTGATATGTACATATGACGATGTACAATCAAGGTATAAACTTTCATGACAAACATTCCTATTGCTCAACACCGCTCCATCACAACACCACCAACATGTACATTTAAAAACAAATATGTGGTGAGTACAAGAATGCACTCGGGACTTATGCAAAATCATTTTCATTGAATTACACGCCCATCAGAATACACGAGGTTTTAGTTGAAATGCTCGTGTTTACTCAAAATATTTCATCATTTTCATAAATCATCGTCGCAGATTTCCTCTTGTATGTATGATCCATATCCTTTCTCATATAACATCTCATCATCATAACATCATTATGCGCCGTAGGCCTCCTTCCACGACGCCGCGATCGTCGCGCATTGTCCTTACGCCCCACCACTCTTATGTGTACACGATAAACCCTAGCGGAATTGACCTCCCGCATAGGATCCGACCGATTTTCTTTCTTAAGTTGGTAGCAACCAACAACATTCATCATTCATTCATGGATAGGATACATACATAAAACATAAACATTTGGGGTAATTAAATAAAACATTTCATCATCATTTCTTGCAATAAAGCCTCGTAATTAAACCATTTGATAAGCATTTTATCATTTAAAAGTATAGTAAAGCCCACCGATGTAGACTTTCTAAACGATTTCTTTCTGCAATCGATCACGCCGCATCCCACCTACGTAAAACTAATTTAGTACGTCGGTCACGTTTTCAAGAACGCAAGTCTAATAAACTTTGATAACCTTCTAGAATAATAATTGCATCTCTTAACTAACTTAGTACATCTTTTCATCGAACATCTTAACTTATAACGTTGACATCGATAAAGCGAAATATGATTTATGACCTCATATTAGTCATTTAGGTAGACGTCGAACTTATTTTAACGTCTTTCGATAAAATGATTTCAATTATGAAATCGTCTCTCGAAAAGAGATATTCTTCTATTTCTAACGCTCTTTCACGTATTAGTATATTTTGAATATTCATAGCGTATATATACAATATTTATCTAATTTATCTTTGTTATCTATAGACTTGTCTATCGATACATATAATCGATCAATCGATTTTCATCATCACGTTCATCTTTATATCGAAATATGTTTTCAACTTACAATTTATATTTATTTTAAAATACATATAATTCATAATAGGTCTAAAACATATTTTTGAAACATAACATGTGATTATACATGATAAAATAAATTTAAAACCTTTAATACCCATAACCTAAAATTTCGATCCTTTTCAATAAATATCACAAAACTTTTCCAATTTTTTTATAAATTCACATAATATACTATATCAACATAGGATCAATAATATGTAATAATATTGATCATAGGCAAATTGTACATTACTAAATTTTACACTATAGTTTTCGGTCACTTTGGAAAACACATCAAATATTTTCAAAATTCCATTAAATTACACCACACATAATCAACATCATGTAACACTAATATATCATAATATCCAACAATTAAAATTCATAAATCAACCTACCCATACTTAAGCCTCGAAAATTTCCATATATGATCAAACCATTTTCTAAAATTCTAATAAATTCTTATAGCACTTAATTAAAGCTTACAACAATAATATGCTATAATATCACTTAAACATGATTTATACATCAACCTATGATCTCCATAAATTTTCGGTAATTATATATATTATGTTTTCCAAAATTCTAGATAAATCACTATGAGTTCCATTACTAACATATATCATTAATCCATCAACAAATGAATATTGTAAGCTACGTCATCACATTAAATTCAAAGCATGCTTAGCTTGTAATTAATTCATAACATATGATCATACTACATCACAATAAACATCATTAACAAACAACTAAGCATGATAACTATATTCCTCATATTTTTATCATTAATAAACATAAGCATATAATAAAATCAAGCGGTTGAAATTTGAAAATTTTACGATATAGAAACTCGTCGACTCTAACCTTTTATCGGCCGATTGTTACGGCTAAGGATTTTACTATCTAGGATTTGGGATATAAATGAAGAACTCTCTCATTTTTTTTCAAATGTTCACTGGTAATAAGAGGTAGGAAAGAGATGATGTTATGTTAAAGCTAAAATCCTATCACTTAATTGTTAAAGCAAAAGGAATAAAACAATTAATACACTCTATTCATGCCATACACCTCTCGGTCATACACACAACAATGCAAGACAAAATTAATTTGTGACTCACTCATATAATACATCATATTATGACCTAGTTAATACCCATCACCATCAATAATTAAAGAAACAAAATCCTCACTTTTGCTCACAAAATCGCGGCCTTCATTGCTTCAAAAGGGATGAGTTTTTTTTTTTTCTTATACCAATGCAAATATCCTGGCATTAACTACACCAGCCATCACCTCAAAGAGTCCCAACTTTTCTTCCAACCTCATACAACAAAGTTTTCGGTTATACACAAAGCACACAACACTTCCCACTTGATTCCTCATTAATGATCTTGTTTTATGTGTAGTAATATCCTACTATCACATTTATATTACCACATGGCATAAAGATAGCAAAACTTTATTCAATTACACCTATGTCACAAAACTCACGCACTCGGTTGTATAAGTGCTAAACATTTTATTTTCTTGCTATTAGTAGCTATATAACATAATATAAGTCTTAGATGATAAATTAAATCATAGAAAAATAATTTAAATTATTTCATGTTCAAACCCTTATTTTCGAAATTAGGGTTTTCAGAAAATAACTAACTTTATTCAATATTTATTCCTTAATTCTCTAGTATTATTTTAATGATAAATAATGCTCTTATTACATAAAATAATCATAGGAATTTAAATATTATAATTCCTCAATCATTAGACTAAGTTTTCAATTAGCTCTAAGCGTTGGCGTCAAAGCTCTCAACGTTAATAATCGAACCATCTCAAAATGTTCGTAATCACTTTATTTATTCATTTCAGTTAAAGGAAATTTAATTCTAAGCTTCGCTTAGAAAAATAATAACGAAAACTAACTATCGATATTTAATCGACGTTAGAATAATACCTAAGGAATAATATAAATTACATTCCTTAATTCACTAATCATTTGTGAATATAATATAAGAATCCTCGTATCATAATTAATCAAATCAAGCTTGATAAATTATTATTTCGATATCGAAATAAAGCCCTAATTAACATTTTATTATCGTAATTAAACTTTAAAAATTGGAGTATTACAATACCTCTTGAAGTGATCACATGTCAAGAAAAGAAACTTGTTCCAACCAAAACTCACATTTATGATATTTTGCATACAACTTTTCTTTTATTAATATTTCCAATACGGTCTGAGATGTTCAACATGTTGCTCTTTATCCTGAATACACTAAAATATCATCAATGAACACAATAACAAACCGATCAAGATATGAGTAGAAAACTCGGTTCATTAAGTCCATGAAGACACGATGCATTCGAGAGACCAAAAGGTGGATGTTGAATTCAAAATAACCATATCTTGTTCTAAAAGTTGCTTTGAATGTCACTCTATTTGATTTTAGTTGGTGATAACCCATCTCAAGTCGATCTTCGAGAACACACTAGCACCTTTAAGCGATCAAATAAATCTTTGATCCCTGAGCAATGGATACTTATTCTTAATCGCATCTATTGTTCTAATCAACACACATTTTAGGGTTCCATCTTTCTTGTCACAAACAATACAAGCACCCAGGAGATACACTTGACGAATAAATTCTTTCAAGCATGTTTTGCAACCGAACTTTGAGTTCTTGCAATTCTCTCGGTGCCATTCGGTATGATGCTTTTGAGATCGGTGCTGCTCCGTCCGGATCTATTGCAAATTAACTTGAGGTGCGTGGAATCTGGTAACTCCTCGAAACACATCTACATATTCCCTTACTACCGGCACTTTCGTGATCTTACTTTTGTCGATTGTGTTTCCGCATGGTAACTAAGTACCCATGGCAATTACTTTTCTTAGCATTTTCATTGCTTTCATGCACTTATAATCTTTGATGGAGCCTTTGTTCTACACCATGAAATCAAATTTTTGCTCTCCAGGACATAATCTCCACTTCCGCTCAAATGATTCTTACCCGTCCATCCATTCCTATGATTATATCAAAGTCGCATGTCTATAGCATGAAGGTCACTTCAGTTCCTTCCCTCTAAATCTATTACTATGCCTTTTATCATCCTAGAAGTTATAATAGTTTTTCCTAAAGGAAACAACTTCTAATGCATCACAATCAACATAGCAATGCATTTCAAAATTGGAACAAACTTTTGTAGAGATAAATGAATGTGTAGCTCGAATCAAATAAAACCAAAGTCGAGTATTGGACACTTGAAGAATACGACATCGTGTCTACTTCATTCTTGGAATTATCTTCCCTTGTATCATATCAAAGACTGGGCTTTACTTTCTTTTCAGTACTTGTATTTTCTTTTGCCTCTCATTTTACTGGGCGATTATATGACACACGCCGGTTTTCCAAGAATAACACACATTCTTTCTAGCCGATTCACCTTTATGATTTTCTTGTATTTTGGGCACCGAGGCTTGTCGCTTGTTGCAGTGTTTGCGAACCTATCAAGACGTGATACTTGTTGCCATCTCTTGCCCGACGCTCACTTCCACCTTTCCCGAATCCTCCCTTTTTCTTTTCCATACGAATCATGTTTCTCATCTTGGTTTCTAGTTGCAAACCACTAGAATTGCTTGTGCTCTTTCAATTACTTCCTATAATTTGCCAATTTCAAGCCGACTAATATTCCTCGAATTTCGGTCGCAACCCCTGCTCAAACGGCGTGCTTTCTTCTCAATCGTATCAACCAAATACGGTGCAAATCGAGACAATCTATTAAAATTCCTTTCATATTCAACCACTATCATGTTCCTCGCTTAAATTAAGAAATTCAGTTTTCTCAAGTCGATAGATTGAGGAAATAACGATCCTAATCAAATCTTTGAAATCATTCCACGTCAAAGCTGACGTTGTTCGCAGTCATAGTTCGGCATCGACGCCCACCAATAACTTACTTCCTCAACTAGTCGGTATATAGCACATGAAAATTTTTGATCTTGAGCAACCCATCAACTCGAATATTCGCTCAAGAACTCGGATCCATTCCTCTACATTTTCGGTCTTTCATATCATTTTAACTTTGGTGGATCCATCCTGCTTTGGACTAAAAGATCACTAATAAAGTCCTCGCAATCTAACGAGGTCGCCCTAGCGAGCAAGTTGATCCGAGTCGCTCTCAAGGAAAACTTATGTATGCTACTAAGTCACCACACAAGCAATTAAATTCCTAAACACTCTAATCACAAAGGGGTTGATTGATTACCTAGGCGAGGAATTATTAAATAAAGAAAGACTAATTAACTAGGCGGAAAAAGACTAAGCAAAGAAATTATCTAGACAAGAATAAACCCTAAAGTGAAGAACACATGATCAAAATGATAAACCCTAGCATTGAATCGAATAGATTAAACGAAGACAAAAATACTTAAGTAAATACCAATATTAATCATAACCCACGGAAATCAATAACAATCAAATATGAAAAGACGGAATAAAGCGATAGAAGAAACTTACAACAAAATTGAGCGATGGAATTGATATTCAAAACTTGAGTAGGAATCAATAATCCTTAAATAATTCTTCAATTAAAGAAGAAAGAACAATAATTGAAAGCTTGGAAGAAGGAAATTATCCGGAGGGACAGCGAAAGAAAACGAAGACGGAAAAATAATAAAAGGTAGGGTTTCACGCTTTAAAGAACATATATATAGCACGCAAAATCAACGCCGGACGCGAGCCTAGCGCGACGACGCGCTCACAAACAGCGAACGCGAGCAGCCCACGCCGACTCACCCAACGCCGACTCAGACGCTCTGGATAGAGGAGCGAGCCCGGACGCGCTCGACCTCCGATGTTCTTCAATTCATGTCAGCGTCGGATGCAATGCACGGACGTGGGAGTCCTCGTGTCAGCCACGGACGCAGCGCCGGACGATCTCGACTGGGCTTCCAGCTGCCGGACGTGGCGGTGTTTGAAGCGAACCCAGACCGGACGGGATGTCGGCACGGACGGGTTTCATTTCTTCCTCGGATGCGATGCGCACGGCCACGCCAAGTCCGGCTGCGCTTTTCACGAAATGCTATAAACTTGAACATTCCTACACAAAACCAAACGAGCCTGATTCCAATAATAGATATTCAATTATAACCAAATAGGAATCAAATCGTCAAAACAAACAAAGAAAACCAAACAAAAACATGCAAAACAACTCCCCACACTTAACTCTTTGCTTGTCCTCGAGCAAACTTTAGTTTCTTGAAAAGAATGGTACACATAGAATCAATACTTCAAATAGAATCAATCACATATTCACATCCTTTCAATGCATCTTAATAATATAATTCTCAATATAATGATCCTCGTTTATCAATCCAAACATATGACTTATCATAGAATAGTGTCTTCGACTCAACATGATTTGTAAATCAATATACAACTTATATGGTTCTCTTTCATGTAAGATATCAATGACAAAAATAAATAAAACTTGTGGAACTTAAAACCGATTATAGAACAATAATCGTTAGGTGGAACCTTCAAGTTGTACACTCGAGTATCCTAACGTGATATCTATACCCATAGCATAGAGTCTCCATTCAGAGACAACACAAGCAAGAGGGTAGAGCCCCTTATTAATTTAAGCCCACTTATTTCAACAATGATTTTTTTTTTTGAAAGATCATCCAAGAAAAGGGTTCCATTACGAAGCATATGACAACCGATCACACACCTTGTCTAATCACGCTTCTAATTATGTCTCACAGCTTCAAATTGACACCTAAGTTTCATCAAACTAAAAACCATATACCAAGATGCAATGAAATTGATCAAAACACGTTAATTCAACTTAAAGCATAATTCTTCATACACCATTGATTTCAAGAAAATAAAATCATCTCTAATCCAAACAAAGAGTTAAGAAACGACAAAACACAAAACGCAGAAAACAAGCAAACCAAACCAAAGCGAAAAGAAACCCCCACACTTAAAACAAAGGTCCTCATTGCAGATAAATATATAAGAGAAAGGTAGAGAGACTTCGAAGCGAAGAAAGCGGACGACGGGATCAAACAAAAGACAAAACCTACAAAAATAGCAAACAAAGAGAAGCAACAACGAAACGAAAGCGACACACAAACAAAAAGGAAAAACACATCGCCCAATAGTGAAGAATCACGCTGGTCGGATGGCGGAGTGGAGGAGGCGCCATGAAATGTAGTCCACGCGCTTCGGTGAGCCTCAAGAGCAGCCATGCGCCGATTCGCTCAATCATCGCGGTTATACGTATTCTAGCGGGTTCTCGCTATGCCATAAATTATTCTCGTCTCAAGACGCTTGATTTTCTTGATCAAATCGAGAATATATGTCTGAGAAACTCGCCAAGGGCGCCAATTCACCCTAAACCGACCTATTTCTCACGTATGGAATTATACCGACCCTTGCATAATGTTGATAAGGGACTGGATGATTTGGATCGGCGCCTCGAATGGGCTCTATATCCCTCCTCGCATCGGTATGTTGGTCGCCATCATCGGATGGAACAATGGTATCAAAGATGACCATATCACCCAAAGGTGATTGAGATGGTCGCACCTGCCTGCTTGGGCGCTTGGGCTTCCGTGTCTGCACAAGCATATATCTCTTCACGTAATTCCTCAAATTGAGGTACGAGTAGTCTCGTTATATGCAAAAGGAGCACCGCTCGCTAAGATCAATCATCTTAGGTCGATCTCGATCTTGCCCAGAACAGGTCGCCCATCATTATTAATGATCCCTAAGGCACCGACAAACTAGTAGGGTTTACACAATGTGCCACATTTCTACGGCTGCACCACGCAAGTATTCCCATATGAAGAAGCGCTGAAACCTTTATCTTCTTTACGCGCAGTGAGTAAGAAGACCTCAGATATTGACCTTGTTGGCCGCTCATTCGAAAACATCTGAATGCGATAAATTTAGGACCATTGCCAATGCGCATCCTGATGAATCCACTCGGCATTCCAACGATGACCGTATTAAACCCCGATAATTCCCCAAGCCTCTCTAACATTTCATGAATGGTACACCACGCACTAGATTGAAACCAAACACCCCTTCATAATACGAGGTGTTACAACATACTTGATAACCTTGTAAGAGTTATTATAGGCCTTTTAATGATAAAAGCCTCGTTGTTGTATGTTCGTCACCTGCTTGTCCTTGCTTGCTTGTGTTTGTCTTGTTTGTGGGTGCGTGTAGGATTGAGTCAGTTGATAAGAGGTATTTTGTGCGCTTTATGCTCTATTTTATCAATTTGAGTATGTAGCGAAGAGGAAATAACAAAGCGAGGCAAGGTTAAGTTCCTTGAGTGCGCGAGTCAGTGAAGCGCGAGTCGAGCAGTGCTCGAACTCTCAGCAAGGTTGAAAGTGGAAGCGAGCTCAGAACTAAGTCGAGCTCATGAAGGAAGTTCACCGCAAGTATGGATGAGCTCGCATTAAGCAAGGTTAGACTCGTTAGCAATGTCAAGCCCGTAGCGAGCCGAGCTGGGGTAAAGCGAAATCACGGGCCGTGCTTACGGAAGCTAGCTAAGTCGCATGGAAAGTCGGGTTAACAACGAAGAAATCAGCGGACCACGGCCACGTGGGCAGGCTACGAAAAGAGACACGCTCGCCTCCTCGAGCTAACGAAAAGAGAAAGGATAGGACGAAGGCGGCGGTGCATACCGCACTCTAAAAAGCACCGAGGTTGTTATTAAAATGGAGTTGGCAACAATTAGGCAAGAGGATCGACAATTTGGGAGTTGCAGAGGATAGAGAGAAGAAAGAAACATCCGGAGAAAAGGAAGTGCGAATTCTGAGAGGAAGTCATCGGAAGAGACGCGATCCAAGAGCTAGACACGATTTCGATAACTAAATTCTTTACCATTTCTTTAAACCTTGTTAATTTGTTAGGCTGTTACTTGTTTCAATATTGTTGAACACTCGCTATGAGCTAAATCTTTATGACTTGATTGAGAAACCCATGCTCGGTGACGAGCTCGCTTCCGCTTGTCTGCTAAATCACTATGCTTTGTTGGGATTGTTTTATCTTACTTGTGATTGATCACCATTAGTCGATCTTAGTTTTATAATTCCTGGAAAGTTATTATAGAATGGAAAACAATAGAGCGACGTAAGAACATGATTTTAATGTTATTGTGAATAGCATATGAATATGCATTTACCTCGTGGCAAATATGAATGAATTAGTAATGATATTCTAAGAGCAGTCGATATAGGAATATATGGTGGATCTATAGAATATAATCTTAGATTTGGAAAATACTAAGAATCAAAGGAGTTCATGTCTAGTGATGATGCAAAGATAATCGTAGCATTATTAGAAGAGCATGGGGAATCGAGATCAAGTCTGCTTTCTACCTTGATAACAATTATCTCCTCTATCTATGTCATTGTTCATTTCACGTGTCGAAGTCGCTTTAATTTCGTTTGTGTTTTATCCTAATTTGTACCCGACATCTCCCTTATTTTGCAAAATTACATCTCACGTGATTTAAAAGTGCATTCCCGTGGATTCGATCTCGGAATACTTCCGTATTACTTGTTGACTACATGCACTATGGATAGTATATTCACATCAAAAGCACACAACAAGTTTTGGCGCGCGTCGGGAGTGCGATTATAAATTACGTGGATATTCAATTTTGTGTTTCTTTGTGATCGTGACTCACTCTTGTTATTGCCTTTTGTGTGAGCAGGGTTCTGGGATTGTGGTTTATGTGCAGCAAAAGCGCAAGTGACCCACCGCTAGATCCAGAGGTTGAACGACTTTCGTAGAGGAAAGCGCCGAACGAAGTTCAGAGCGCAAGCGAAATGGCGCACAGGAGGTAATGGTAATAATGGAGAATCCATTGTCATCGATGACCGGAAAGGGTATACGGATTATTAACCCCGCATTCAACGATGAATCCGGAATTACAAGACCGAGGTGCAAGCGAACCGTCGATCGAGCCGGTCATGTTTGATGCTCCAAAGCAAGGGGCAATTTAGTGGTCAAGCCACGAGGATCCACATCTCCACCTTCGTCGTCCGGAGGTCGACTCATTTAAGTTACCAGTGTTCCACGGTACCGAGACTTCGTTATTCCTTTTTCGCTACGAGATCGCAAAAGCATGGTGAACGGCCTTCCATCAAATTCTATCACCTCATGGAACGAGCTCGGCAAAATTTTTGATGAAGTACTTCCCGCCCACCAAGAACGCAAGATTCGGAATGACATCATGTCATTTCAGCGTAATGCGAAGAGTCGGTGTGCGAGCTTGGGGCGATATAAGGAAATGCTACGAAATGCCCTCATCACGGCATTCCGCCGCATTCAACCTGAGACCTTCTACAATGGTCTAAATCGCAACACGTTTGGTGCTCGATGCCTCTCGCAAGGGGCTATTCTCTAAATCCTATAATGAAGCATACGAGATTTTGGAAAGAATCGCAGATAACAATTGCCAATGTTCAAATTCTCGTGCACCAATAGGAAAGAAATCACGGTGTTTTGAGGTTGATGCCCGACGGCATTAATGACCGTAGGCCCATGAGTAACATGCTAAAAGGATGCAAGTACCTAATCCAACAGTAGCCGAGTAGTCCGTGGTCACACCCACCATGCAAGTAAACGAGGTGTCGTGGATATTGTGAGAGGGCATACCTTCGAGAGTTGCCCCAAACCTCCGATCCTTATCTAGGAAATCGAAGGCGAGGAACAACCCTTATTCACAAACGCATAACTCGGGTGGCGACAACATCCTAATTTCTCATGGAGGCAAGGTCCGGATCAAAGGTGGAAATTTTGAGAAAACCACATATCCACAAAATTTCCAACCAAAGCAAAGAACAAGCCGCCCACGCCCCAAGACTATGAAACCTTGAGAAGGAGATACGGCCAAGACAGATGTCATAATACGGGCAATCCACTCCACGGAATTTGGAAGTCCAGATCGGATAATTAGCCAATGAGATTAAAACCGACCTCTTGAAATCGCCAGTGACACGGAGAATCCACAAAAGATAAAGAAGTCAAGGCTGTCACTTTACGAAGTGGAAAGCGATGCAGAATCGGAGTCGCCGGACCGAGAAGAGAAAGCGAGTCCTCAACAAGTGACAACGTGTCTCTACCACGGAAACTCCGAGACGACCTCGCAATGCCGAGGTGCGCGAGTAGCAAACTTTACGAACCTTACGGACGAAGTGGTGTATCGCCACCACCTCCTTTCCGTAAAGGTTGAAGAAGAAGCAGGATACCCGCAAGATTCCTCGATGTTCAAGCAATTACATATCAACATCCCTTGGTAGAGGCGTTGAACAAATGCCGAACTACGTGAAGTTCTCAAGGACATCCCGACCAAGAAGAGACAGCGAGTTCAAAGCGTGGACGATCGAAAGTAGTAGTACGATGCTAAAGAGCAAGCTCCTCCGGTTGAAAGATCCAGGAGCTTTACAATTCCATGCTCGATTGGAGGACGCGACGCTCGGTCGTGCAGGTGACCTGAGCAAGCATAAATTTGATGCCGCCTCAATATTTAAAAGCTCGATAGGAGGCGAGGCCCACAACGCCGACCTTGCAATTGGCGGACCGATCTATGACTCATCCCGAGGGAAAAATCGAGGATGTATTAGTAAAAGTGGACACATTCATCTTTCGGCGGACTTCATTATCTTCGATTATGAAGCGATCACGAGGTGCCAATCATTTTGGGACGTCTCTCGCAACCGGAAGAACTCTAATTGATGTTCGGCGGAGAGCTCACCATGAGGGTAAATGATCGAAGGTTACCTTCAATGTTTCAATGCTATGAAGTATCCGGATGAAGTGGAGGAATGCTCGGTAATCCGAGTCCCGGAGCAGTCATCGCGACACAATGTGGATCGCACCGCAGCTGGAGTTAATGATGAAGTTTATGCCGAACTCGTAGAGTTGGAGAAAGGGATGAGGTGGCAAGATCTCTCCAAAGAAAAATGTCCGCCATCTGCCCGGCCGAACTCGAGTCGCCGAGGCTCCCGATCGGGTAATTCAGCACCCAAACCATCAATCGACGAACCTCGGTTAATCCTAAAGACCTTGCCGAACCATCTCAAATATGCATATTCGGCGAGGAGGAAACCTCCCAGAATTATCTCGCTATTCTCCACCGATCGGAAGAAGCTTTGCTGCTGTGTATTGCGAAAATACATGAGCTATGATGGTCAATTGTCGATATACAGGATCAGCCCGCCCCACTGCATGCATAAAATATTGCGGAAGATTGCCACAAGACTTCCATAGAGCATCGACGCCTCAATCCAATATGAAAGAGGTATCAAGAAAGAAGTTATCAAATGGTCGGATGCCGAATCATATATCCATTCGATAGCTCTTGGGTGAGCCCACTCAATGTGTCCCTAAAAGAGGTCACGGTGGTTTCAAACGATCGACGAATTGATCCCAACGCGGTGATAATGGGATGGGGTCCGGTCGACTAGTAAAGCTAAACACAAAGAACGGAAGGATCATTTCTCACCATTCATGGATCGAGTCGGATAAACCAGGTAGGAGTTCTTCGCCTCGATGGTTATTCGTTATCACCAAATTGCCATTGCACCCAATGATCAACACAAAACCACCTTCACTTGTCCTTATGGCACTTTCGCATTTAGAAGAATGCCATTTGGGCTCAGAACGCCTCGAACATTCAAATTGCATGATGGCCATATTCTGATATGTGGAGACATCAGAGAAATCTTCATGGATGACTTCTCCGCTCTGAGACACCTATGGATATGCCTAAGTAATTTGGGAAAGTCCGAGCGCTATGGCAACCCACTTGGTATTAAACTGGGAAAAGTGCCACTCATGGTACAAGAGGGCATCGCTTTAGGTCACCACATATCCAAAGAAGGGATCAAGTGGACAAAGCAAAGATCAGTGATGACAAACTTCCACCTCCCACCTCGTAAAAGGTGTGCGGCTGGGACATGCAGTTTCTATAGAAGGTTTATAAAGGATTTCAAAGATCGCTAAGCCCTATGTGCCTTCGGAGCAAAATCGCCAGCTCGACTTCACCTCCGAGTGTTCTAAGGCATTCAAAGTCTTGAAACGAGCTCTTGTAACAGCCCCGAATTGTTGGGCGAATTGACATCGCCTCGAGGTGATGCGTGATGCAAGTGATTTTCGTAGGGCCGTCGGGCCAACGCAGGAGAAGATATTCCACTCGATCTACTATGCAAGTAAGACCGTGGAAGCTCGATCAATTATACCACCACGTAAAAGGAGCGCTTGTTGTGGTATTTGCCCGTGAAAAGTTCTGAGCTCACCTCGAGGGAGGAAAAGTGATAATCTACACGCATCATGCACTATCGTGTATCTTGTCGCAAGAAAGATGCGGCCACGATTATCGTGGATCTTGCTCCGCAAGAATTTGATCCGAAATAAGAGAGAAAGGAAGAAAATCAAGTAGCGGATCATTTGTCTCGACATTACAAGATTCAAGGAGATACAACTCAAGCCTGATTGTGACATGTTCCTGACGAGCAACTAATGAGCATGCATCATAGCAAGACACCATGGTATGCGATTTTGTTAATTTTCCGGTGTGAATGCTACACCCGAGTTCTCATCCCATCAAAAGAAAAGATTTTGTCAAGTCAAACATTTTCGGGACGAGCCCTTCTTATATAAGCTAGTCGATGGATTAATGAGGGTGTTCCGCATGAAGAAGTGGAATCATCGAAGGTGCCATGCCACTCCATATGGTGGTCATTTTGGGCAAAGAACGGCACTAAGGTGCTTACAGTTATTTTGGCCGAATTGTTTAAGGATGCACATGCTTTGTGCAAAGACGTGATCGATGTCCGAGTTGGAAACATATCCTCTCGAAGAGATGCCAATGAATTTCATTTTGAAATAACTCTTCAGTGTGGGGCCTCGACTTCAGGGTCCTTTTCCACCCTCATTCGAAACCTTTACATATTGGGGCGGTTGATTACGTGTCCAAAGGGTGGAAGCCGTAGCACCACTAATGATGCAAAAGTGGTGATCAAGTTCTTGCAAAAGAACATTTTCACACGGTTTGGTACTCCTCGCGATCATTAGTGACGAGGGCACACACTTTGTCAACAAGGCAAGAAGTTCTATACTAGCGAAATACAATGTTCGCCATAAGATCTCCAAAGATACCATCCGCAGCAATGGTCGTTGAGCTCTCCAACAGAGAGATAAAGGGTATATTAGAAAAGGTGGTGAATCCGAGACGTAAGGATTGGTCCATGATCGGAGATGCAGATGGGCTTATAGAACATTTCAAAACACCATTAGGATGTCACCCTATCGCTGGTATATGGAAAGCGTCATCTCCCACCGAGGAGCACCGAGCCTATGGGCAATTAAGAAACTAAACTTTGATCATCCAGATGAGAAGCTCGATCTGTTGCAGCTAAGGAGATGGATGAGTTCGCTGGTTCGCCTATGAGAATGCTAAGTGACAAAGAGAACTAAAAGAGGCATGATAACAACATTCGCGCCGGAGTTCTTGCGGTTAGCGTGTATCGTCAACCTGTGTTGAGGTTATTCCGAAACTAAAGTCAAGATGGTCGGGCCTTTACATTTTTATGTAGCACCCATGGTGCTATAATACTAAGAAGGAAAGTCGGTCGGAGTTCCGTGTCAAGGGTACGTGTCAAGAATTAGCGAGGCGAGGTCGCTCGCAGAAGACCTCGACCACCTTGAAAGACGCCGACCCGGTACCAGGGTCGCCATGGCGATCAGCGCTCGCGACCGATTGTACATATTTGTTTTTCCCTGCTTTTCTTGTTTGTTTTGGGTTTTAAATAAATTGCTATAACTTGATTAAAAGGAACTGTTGTTTTGTAAATTGATATGCTGGAGTTTGATTGCGCGTGGTACAGAGATATTCGAGCACGTGTAATATGTGCTCCAAAAGAGGATTTGCAGAGTAGATAAAGGGAAATTTTAGGGAATAGTGGTCCGAAAGGCGGAATTAATTCTTCACTATTTGGGTTAAAAGCCGCTCCATATTCTTCACTTATATCCCACAACTACCCAACTTCCCTTTGCTCTTCCTTTGTCTTGCGCTTACTACCCACGCCCGTCATCCAAAATCCTCATAGCGATCTCACCTCTATCAATTCTCCGAAAATTTCGCAACCATGGTCAATCTCCAAGCAGAGTCGAAGTTCGTGAAGGTTCCAAATAATGATCCAAGCACGCCTCATCATATCTTTAAGAATTATCACCAGCCTCCCCGAATCGCCACCGTTATTTCGCTGCCCCTAAATCTTCGCAGACATCTACCGCTCATCAAAAAGGAGGGTTAGCTGAGGGAGAAGGAAAACTAAGGTTGCAAGAGATCGAACTCGGGTCGCTCGCCAAGAAAGGGTAGATAACCTCAAAATCTAAGGCTACCAATCTATTCGTAACATTCCTAAGTTCCGTCGCTGTGGTTTTGAACGATTTCATTCTCAAATCAAGAGCATTGTGGATGGAGAGAGGTTTCAGTGTAATAAGGAAACCCTATGTTCATCGTGGAGCGACTTTCTAAATGGACGGGCCGAGTTCACGACGATTCCGCCGCCACCGACACGCCCATGGTGAAAGAAGTTTATGCTAATATCACCTCCGCGACAAGGAGGATTATCGCAGTGGTCGAGTGGAATCCTATCTCCGAGACAATCAATGAGGTGTATAATCCGATAACGCCGGATGATGAGTATTCGCAATGTTAAGAGAGCCCTCGGATGATCTCGACGACGCAGAAGGCTACGACGGTAGAAGGAACACAATGGGCTGTATCTTCGCAAGGACGCCGATCCATTAAGGCGCCGGCGTTAAAATTGCCCATGCGTGGCTCCATTTCATTAAGAGCCGCATCCAGCCCACTACCCATGACTCTACAAAGATGTCGAGGAACGGATGCTGCTCCCGCTATGCATCTTCACGGGAGATCGGTTAATGTAGGCGCTAATTTGGCGTGTGGAAGCGCGTGCGGAAGAAGAATGGAAGGTTATTTTTCCCTTCCCTGATATCCCAGCTATGCATAAGGGCCGGAGTCCCCTATGATGATAATGAAGACCGCCCAACGGAGAAAGCTTTCATAGACATCAAGGCCCTGACTCATCGTCATGGTCAGGGCCCTGACGACTTCTCACTGCCCACCGCAACTGCCGCTCCTGCTGGACCATCTGCTCCAGTGCAAGAACCTGCTTATCCAACAATGACGGACATGCTGAAATGTCTATTGGTGCAATTCAAAATCCTTATGCTGCGTTCAGCTGCTTGCGAAGACGACATCAAACGATTCTGGGTGTACTGCCGCAACAGGGACCGTGCAATAAGGGATTTCTTAGGATCGTCGTCTTCTGGACAGATGCCCGCCTTTCCGGACTTCCCAAAATGGTTGTTCACTCCATGGCCAAATCCTGCAGACCTTGATGAGGATTTCAAAGCGTACCAAGAGAAGCAGGCGAGTTCGGCGCAAACCCAAGCCGCAAAAGAAGCTGGCCCTAGTGGAGCTCGGTCAAATGAGCCCGCGTCTGCTGCCGCCGCTGATGAGAAAGTCCTTCCTGCGACAACTCCACCTGCTCCTGCCTCTCCTACTGCCTCGGGTCATCCCGATGCGTAGGCTAGGGGCGTATCTCTCGACTCAATCCTTGGTTTTGTTTTGTTTTCGTTGGTTTTTGTCTTTTTGTTTGTTTGTTGTTTGTGTTGTGCGTCCTTGTTGTGCCTGTTATGATGTTTATAATGACAGCTAAGGGTGATGCCTGGTTGGCAAAGGAACTGCTTAATGATGATTATTTCTTATTGTTTTTTGAAAAAGGGAAATCGTTCTTCTGACTCGTTGTTTATCTAAGTTTGATCCTTATTTTTGTAAGGGAGTACCTCGATGGTTTGGGTATTTGCATATTAGCTTTTATAAGAGTTAACCATTGCATAGGTAATCCTCAGTTGACCTACATTCTTGTATGAGTGCCCATCTTCCACTTTTGGTTGGAAGTTCCTCGAACAATTTATATGAGTATGTTAATATGGATAGGGCGTGGCCATTTTGAATCGCTTTGTGCCTTTCTTAGCCTACCAGTATATCATGATTTCCTAGAGTTCCTTTTGAGCTTTCACTTTTCTTTTCAATGCCCATTTAAAATTCCCATGTACCCTCACATATATGTATCCATGATTCCCTCGACCTCAAGCGAATTACTTAGAGTTCAAATTATCACAAGATCTTACAAAGTAGTCCATCTCCCAATTTTTGTCATAATGTTCCAACATTGGGGACAATGTTGAGTTTTAAGTTTGGGGTGGAGAGTAACCACTTAAGGATAAGGGACAATATAATAGCGCTTCTGTTAAAAAAAAAAAAAGTGGGGAAAGAGTGCCGAGGTTATCAGATATGAAGCGTAAAAGGAATTAACCAAGAAAAGGAACAATCTCCTATAAGAAAGAAGAAGGGTAGTTATAAAGCATGTTGAAAAGAGAATGAGTAAGGATGCCCGTGTTTATGAGCTACATTATCCCAAATAATCCTACCACACCCGAGCCCAACGCTATAAGCTTTATAAAGACCTCTTGATTCATTATTGATATTACTCATGTTAAGCGAGAGGGATGACTAAATTGAATTTTGTGGAGACACGTGCACTTGATAATCAAAATATGGTCATATTCGTGAGAATCAAGCATGGGAAGATTCATGTAAAGGCTAATGTGCTTTGTACTGTTAATAATTGTAGCGTGATACCCTTGCAATATGAGGTGATCAATTAGATTTACAACGAGAAGGAATGAATGATTCTTGTTTTGAAATTTTTTGGCTGAAAGCAGTATTCTTAGTTGATTAAGCCATCACCTCAGCTGTTGTTATGAGCATCTGTCTGTGTTTTGTTTGTTTTTGTGTGTTTTGTAGCAGAGCATCACTCGAGGACGAGTAATGAACTAAGTTTGGGGGTGTGATAACTCTTGTAAAAGAGTTATTATAGGGCCTTTTTAATGATAAAAGCCTCGGTTGTTGTATGTTCTGCTCGCCTGTTTGTCCTTGTCTTGCTTGTGTTTGTCTTGTTTTCGTGTGGGTGCGTGTAGGATTGAGTCAGTTGGGGATAAGAGGTATTTTGTGCGTTTATGCTCTATTTTATCAATTTTCGGTATGTAGCGAAGAGGAAATAACAAAGCGAGGCAAGGTTAAGTTCCTCGAGGTCGCGAGTCAGAAGTTAAGTGCGTGAGCTCGAAGTCGAGTGCTCGAACTCCTCAAAGAAGGTTGAAAGTGGAAGCGAGCTCAGTGGCAAGTCGAGCTCATGAAGGAAGTTCACCGCAAGTATGGATGAGCTCGCATTCGTAAAGCAAGGTCGGACTCGTTAGCAATGTCAAGCCCGTGGCGAGCCGAGTCGGTAAAGCGAAATCACGGCCGTGCTTTCGGGAAGCTAGCAAGTAGCATGGAAAGTCCGTTAACAACGAAGAAGAAATTAGCGGGACCACGGCCACGTGGCAGGCGGCTACAGCAGCTGAAAAGAGACACGCTGCTCGCCTCGCCGAGCTAACGAAAAGAGAAAGGATCGTGGAACAGACGGCCGCGGTGTGCACGATCTGCACCTCTAAAAAAGCACCTGAGGTTGTTATTAAAAGGGAGTTGGCAACAATCAGGCAAGAGGGATCGACAATTTGGGAGTTGCAGAGGATAGAGAGAAGAAAGAAACATCTGGAGAAAAGGAAGAAGGTGCGAATTCTTGGAGAGGAAGTCATCGGAAGAGACGACGATCCAAGAGCTAGCACACGATTCCGACAACTAAATTCTTTACCATTTCTTTAAACCTTGTTAATTTGTTATGGCTGTTACTTGTTTCAATATTGTTGAACAGCTCGCTATGAGCTAAATCTTTATGACTTGATTTCTTGAGGAAACCCATACTCGTGTGACGAGCTCAGTTCTACGCTTGTCTTGCTAAATCACTATTGCTTTGTTGGGATTGTTTTTATCTTACTTGTGATTGATCACCATTAGTCGATCTTAGTTTTATAATTGCCGGAAAGTTATTATAGAATGGAAAACAATAGAGCGACGTAAGAACATGATTTTAATGTTATGTGTGTGAATAGCATAAGAATATGCATTTACCTTGCGTGGCAAATATGAATGAATTAGTAATGATATTCTAAGAGCAGTTCGATATAGGAATATATGGACTGGATCTATAGAATATAATCTTAGATTTGGAAAAATACTAAGAATCAAAGGAGTTCATGTCATAGTGATGATGCAAAGATAATGCTGTAGCATTATTAGAAGAGAGATGGTGGAATCGGAGATTAAGTCTGCTTTCACCTTGATAACAAGAATCTCCTCGTTGTCTCGTGTCATTGTTCATTTCACTGCGTCAAGTCGATTTAATTTCAGTTCGCTTGTGTTTTATCCTAATTTGTACCAGTTCGCACATCTCCCCTTATTTTGCAAAATTACAATCTACGTGATTTAAAAGTGCATTCCCTGTGGATTCGATCTCGGAATACTTCCATGTATTACTTGTTGACTACGTACAATTGCGTATAGTATATTCACATCAAAAAGCACACAACAATACTCTTGCCCCAATAGACGGCAAGACAAAGAATCGGATTCATCATCAATACTCATAATACAATAGAATTCAATCAATAATGGGTTGTAACCAGGTAAATCCATCATAGCATATTGTAGCAATCCCAAATTCTTCAAATGTTTCTTAACCCTATCCTCAAGACCTAAACTTTGCAGCAATTGCCAATTGAATTGACGCGGATGAGTGATATCTTTAAATTCAAATCGTCGATAATGTGTACCTTCCACCGGATTATAAATAGGGAAAGTGGCTGAGTACATTATGCTGATATCCTCCTCTGGTTCCTCCATAGGAACATCGTTGGCTTGAGGATGACGGGAACTGGACCCGGCAGCATTCTTAGTCCGAACCAAATTGATACACGTGCAAGAGGGTACTGGACGAACGAAAGGAGGTTGGGCACTGGAGGGAAACGCTGGATTGGGTTAAACGAGGCGCTTGGGCGAAGCGTTGGACTGAGTCTATTGCCGGACGGAGACTGGCGATTGGGCGTGAGGCGCGCGACACTTGAGCAGCTTCGGACTGAGTCAAGCACCGACGGAGAATGGCGTTGGGGCACGAGGCGAGAGCTGAGTAAGGTAGCGCCGGACGGAGGAGTGGCTGAGGGCGTGCGGCGCTGGCTGTGGACGAGGCGCCGGACGGATGTACCTTTGGACGGAGGAAGCTCGATTTGGGAGAGAGAGCGACGCGCTGAAGGAAAACAACAAAAGAGTGAGAGTGAGAAACCCTAACTCAAGCAATGTATATATATAATATAATTAAAAATGGACCCAGCGCCGGTTTCATGG
This sequence comes from Salvia rosmarinus, assembly GCA_036937905.1. Lineage (NCBI taxonomy): Eukaryota > Viridiplantae > Streptophyta > Magnoliopsida > Lamiales > Lamiaceae > Salvia > Salvia rosmarinus. The sequence continues at coordinate 27,723 of JAODLM010000612.1, forward strand.
CGTCCCGCCCGGGTCGACCACCGCCTCTCTTTTTTTTTTTTTTTTTCGCACTCAGTACCGGTTTCGCGCTGTTGGCGTCACCGGTGAGCTTGCTACCCATTTCTTTTGATTCGTACCCAGTACGGTTTGGGTGCGTCCGGCCTGGTACCTCCACAGACGTGAATTCAAAATTTCACGTCGGGTTTGTTTGAGTCCGGTAGCTTGATACTTTTCGGCTCGATGTTCCATGCTTCGTCTTTTACGATCCATATTCTCATTCTAGATAAAATAACTCCTCATCCTGCACCACTCAAAACCACAAAAAGATCAAAACATAAACAAAAACAAAACGGAAAGAAAAACGAACAAAACAGAAAGAAACGTGGGTTGCCTCCCACGAAGCGCTTGTTTATTGTCGTAAGCTTGACAAAAATTGATCAGATGGACGGAGGATCGCAAACATGGATCGATTCCACCATTACGCTAGACAGATCTCCTTCAAAGTACGGTTTTACTCTATGGCCATTAACAAGGAATGACTCAACACTTCCTTCTTTCACGAGGCTCACCGATCCATAAGGAAACACTTCTTTAATAACAAAAGATCCACTCCAACGGGATTTATGCTTTCTGGGAAATAACTTCAAACGAGAGTTAAATAATAAAACCTTCATTCCAGGCTTCAAATCCTTATGCACGATTCGACGATCATGAAGCTTTTTGACTTTATCTTTATAGACACGTGCATTGTCATAAAGCCCGTTCACATGATCTCGTCTAATTCGGACATTTGGAGTGAACGATGCTCAAAGGCTTTAGAGAGATCAAAGTTCGAAGTCTTGATGGCCCAATATGCCTTATGTTCAACCTCCACAGGCAAGTGACACGCCTTCTCATACACAAGACGGTATGGGCTCATTCCCAAGATGCTCTTGTACGCAATACGATATGCCCAGAGAGCGTCAGTCAGTTTGTTTGCCCAATCTTTTCTTGAGGGCTGCACGGTCTTCTCGAGGATGCCCTTGATTTGTCGGTTGCTAGTTTCGGCCTGACCTGACGTCTGTGGGTGGTAAGGGGTGGCGATCTTGTGCGTGATTCCATTCTTTTTCATTAGTTTCTCGAACAGCTTATTGCAGAAGTGCTTCCCGCCATCACTAATGATTGCTCGTGGAAATCCAAACCTGCATAAGATGTTTTCCTGATTGTAACACCTTGTGTGCAGTCTTTTGTCCTCCAAAATGTCCACCACAATGAGCTTGATGACACATCTCAAGGACCTTGGTGTGCTCCTCATCTGGGATACATCGACAGATCACCTCATCCCTCCCTAACTTGAAAAGATAGGGATCCTCCCAATAATATTGCCTGCACAGAGAAAGAAAACGCTTCCTCTCCTGGGAGGTAAGGTCAGGCCTTCACTCACCACATGCTAGATAATTAACAATGTTAGCATACCAAGGCATAGAAGAGGCACTATAAGCATGCTCATACGGGAAGGACTCTGTGATGGGACCTACAGTAGACTGGGAAGGGGGACTATCTAATCGAGACAAATGATCTGCAACGACATTCTCATTACCTTTCCTATCCCGAATCTCTAAGTCAAATTCTTGCAATAAGAGCACCCATCTAATAAGTCTAGGCTTGGCCTGAGGTTTGGTCAACAAATATCGGCGGCAACGTGGTCACTATGTATTATTACTCTAGAACCAATGATGTAAGCACGAAACTTATCAAGAGCAAAATCACGAAGAAGCATCTTTTTTTCGGTGGTTGTATAATTTACTTGAGCAGATTAAGAGTTAAGCTTGCATAGTAAATCACACGCAACATTTTATCAACCCGCTGACCTAGACAACTCCTACAAAGAATTAGAAGCATCACACATGATTTCAAATGGAAGAGACCGATTAGGACCGACAACGACAGGGGCACTACTCAATCTCTCCTTCAACATAGTAAAAGCATTTAGGCAGTTATTATCAAAATGAAAAGGAGAATCATGAGCTAACAGACGACCGAGGGGTTAACATATCTTGGAAAAGTCCTTAATGAAACGACGATAAAAACCAGCGTGACCCAAGAAACTCCTTATTCCTTTAACATCCTTTGGTGGGGGTAATTTTTCAATCACCTCCACTTTAGCTCTATCAACCTCTATCCCCGACTAGACACGACGTGTCCCAACACAATGCCACTACGGACCATAAAATGACTTTTCTCCCAACTTAGAGTAAGGTCAGATTCCACACAACGACTAAGTACACGCTCAATCTTTTCTAAACAAATATCAATAAGGATCCAAACACGTAAAAATCATCCATAAAGATCTCTACAAAGTCTCCTATCATGTCGAAAAAGATGGACATCATACATCATTTGGAAAGTACCGGAGCATTGCAGTAGTCTCGAATGGCATCCTTCAAAAGCATATGTTCCAAATGGGCTCGTGAATCCAGTCTTGGCTTGATCCGTCGGGTCTATAGCAATCTGGTAGTAACCTGACAAACCATCAAGAAAACAATAAAATTCATTACTAGCCAACTTATCTAACATTTGGTCAATGAAAGGAAGGGGAAAATGATCCTTTTTGGTGGAAGCATTAAGCTTCCGATAGTCGATGCACATCCTCTATCCAGTGACGGGTCTCGTGGGTACCAACTCCTTTCTCTCGTTAAGTACCACTGTTATTCCTCATTTTTTCGGCACGACATGGACTGGACTGACCCATTCGCTGTCAGCAATTGGAAAGATGATTCCTTCTTCTAGCAGCTTTAAGATCTCCTTCTTCACTACCTCACTGAGCACGGGGTTAAGTCTCCGTTGTCCATCCTTCTTCGGCACTGCTCCATCTTCAAGCTGTATCTTATGCATGCACATGGCAGGATTGATTCCTCGGATATCTGCCAAACTCCACCCGAAAGCAAGCTTATGTCGTTTCAACACGGAAACCAACATAGATTGTTGGTACTTAGTGAGTTCAGCAGAGATGATCACGGGCTTCTGCTCATTATCCTCGAGGAAGACATACTTCAAATTCTTGGGGAGCTCCTTCAACTCTAACTTCTCGGTTTCAGGTGGAGTCTCCTTTTCCTCTTTTATCGGTTTTTCAAACTCGGCTTCCAACATGAGCCTTTCTTCCATGTCTGCAGATCCCTCGTATACTTCCTCCACTCTGTGATCCTGCACAAAAGAAATCTCGGCCAAGGCATCAATCGAGTCTATAAAAGAACAATTTTCAATTGAATTAATTGATGGCATGGCCTTATTATTATGCACAGAAAATGACATTGTTTCCCCTAGGACGGTCATCCTAATATTTCCATTTTTCACATCAATCAAGGTATTAGTAGTGGCCATAAAAGGTCGCCCTAATAGCAGTGTATGGTCTCGATCATTTTCATGCACATCGCCTATCTCTAACACCACAAAATCCACAGGTACAATCAGGCCACCTACATGTACAAGATCCTCTACAATTCCCCTAGGGTAGCGGACAGAGCGATCGGCTAATTGTAGACTCATACCAGTAGGTTTCATCTCTCCTAATTCTAATTGCTTGAAAATAGAGTAAGGCATAAGATTAATACCAGCTCTTAAATCTAGCTTACCTGTTGCTTCCTTACCATTTCCCAAAGCAATTGTGATGACGAAGCTACCTGGATCCCGTTGTTTGCGCGGAAGTGGTTGCTGCATAATGGAGCTGGCCACCTCAGATAGCATCACAGATTCATTGTCGACAAACATCCTCTTCTTTGATGCAAGTTCCTTGAAGAACTTAACATAGGCAGGAACATTGCGGATCACATCCAATAGCAGCAGATTCACATTAACCTTGGAAAGCATTTTGTAGAAATCTGAGAACTGCCGCTCTTGCTTCTCATTTTTCAATCGGCTCGGGAATGGCACTGAAGGCTTATAACGGTTTGCCATCTTGTGTAACTGCACTGTCGGTTGTTCCTCCTCAGTCACTTTCTCCTCCACTCTCTCTTTTTCAACAACCACTCTATTCTCCACTATCTGTTCCTCCACGATCTTTGGGAGTTGCATCTTATTATCCACTTTCTTCCCACTTTGGAGAACAATTACTGCTTGAGCTTGGTGTGGCTGGAGCCCCTGTCCCGATATCCTCCATGTCTGTTGTTGCTGCTATATTTCATTGACAAAGACTGAGATCCGCCTGATCGCATTCTCAAGACGCTTAATGGTCGCATCTTTTGCTTCCCTTGCTAACTTGCTCTCTTGCATAAATGCGCCAAACTATCCTCCATGGATGATTTCGGAGGAGCATGTTGCCGCGGTGGAGGTTGGTAAAGTCACGAGGGTACGGCCGCGCGAGGCGGCTGCTGTGGGTAAGGATACTGAGGCGGCGGTGGCTGCTGCTGGTAAGGATATCATGGGTAAGACGGCTGTCGATATGACTGCTGTGGATACCGACATCACGACCATAAGCTCGCCGCTTGGCCGGTAATGCTTGGTCAGGTCTTCGCTACGACGGTATGCTGCTTTGCGGGAGGCGTCGAGTCTGTGGTTTGAACCCGAACCACGACCTTGGCTCGATTCTTCCATCGCGAGTCAGTCTGCACCGGTTTTGCTCATAGGTCACCTCGGCTCATAAGGCTGCCGAGGCGGAAAACCTTGCATAGAATAGACCTCTACTCCACCTTCATATATGGGTGCTCCCATATTAGGACAAATATCTGCTGTATGTCCTATTTCAATGCAAATTCCACAAGGATGCTTAGAGAAATCCTGAGGAGGTGCGACGAACTCCTGCGAAGGGGCATCGAACTCTTGGGGTGGTGAAGGGAACTCAGCCCTCTTTATCTTCATCTCGTTCATCTCTCTCATAAGTTGCGCCATCTGCCTCGTTAATTCCTATCCTGTCTCCACGGAGTTGACAGAAGACGGCGCATACTTGATGCCTTCTGCTGGGAGTTGCTCGCCATGACATCAAAGATCTCGTCAAGAGCCTCGGCTGTGATATGAGCTATGTTTCCCCCTGCCGCGTCGTCAGCTTTTTCCTGATCGGATTTAAGGATCCCGTCATAGAAAAATTGGCACAAAAGAACCAACGGGAAGAAGTGATGTGGGCATTGCCTCTGAAGCTCTTTGAATCTTTCTCTTGCTTCATGAAACGGCTCATCCAGTTCCTGCTTGAACGTCATAATCTTTGATCGAAGATCTTTGGTCTTCTGCTGCGGATAGAACCTCAACATGAATTGCTCTACCACGTTGTTCCAATTTGCCAGAGAGTCGGCAGGAAAGCTCATAAGCCAAGACTTGGCTTTATCTTTAAGAGCATAAGAGAAACAACGCATCTTCAACTGTTCCTCATTCAGGCCAAACAGAGGGAACGATTGCACCACTTGATTATAGTCTCTGATGAAGCTTAAGGCATCCTCATTCGCCATGCCATGAAAAGTGGGAATGAGGTCGAAAAGGTTTGGCTTCAACTCATACGCACGTGCCGCGGGGCACAACACGATAGGGTTTGTGGTTTCCCCTATCTTAGGGCGGAAGTAATCCCCCATCAGGCGAGGGGCAGCATTCACGTCATGATTTTTATTCATATTGTCATGATTATTGTTTCGCCGGTCACACATAATCCTCGGTGGAGATTCTTCAAATAATAAATTCTCGATGGTAGTAAATCCTCCTTCAAGCGTGAGAGAACCGTCCTCACAGAAGCTATCACAATCGGAGTGATCAAACTCCGCAACACTAGGCAGTCGCGGTTTTCTTGGCTTGCGAGTATACTTCAACGGGGATGCCAATCTAGGAGTTAGACTTCGGCGTCCCTGCATACACAACACTCAACAAACGAGATCAAACGCAACTGCGGTACAAAATAAGAAAGGCAAGGAGAAAAATAAAAACGAAAAACATGCAACATTAATAAAACGCCTAAAGTTGTCCCGGAAACGGCGCCAAAATTTGTTTGGACTAAAAAGATCACTAATAAAGTCCCTCGCAATCTAACGAGGTCGTCCTAGCGAGCAAGTTGATCCGAGTCGTCTCTCAAGGAAAACTTAACAGGGCGTTACTAAGTCACCACACGAAAGCAATTAAATTCCTAAACACTCTAATCACAAAGGGGTTGATTGATTACCTAGGCGAGGAATTATTAAAGAAAGAAAGACGAATTAACTAGGCGGAAAAGACTAAGCAAAGAAATTATCTAGACAAGAATAAACCCTAAAGCGAAGAACACATGATCAAAATGATAACCCCTAGGCATGAATCGAATAGATTAAACGGAAGACAAGAATACTTAAGTAAATACCAATATTAATCATAACCCAATGTAGAAATCAATAACAATCAAATACGAAAAGACAGAATAAAGCGATAGAAGAAACTTACGAACAAAATTGAACGATGGAATTGATATTCAAAACTTCAGAGTAGGAATCCAATAATCCTTACAATAATTCTTCAATCAAATAAGAAAGAAAGAACAATAATTGAAAGCTTGGAAGAAGGAAATTGTGCGGAGGAGGCGACAAATGAAAGAAAACGAAGACGGAAAAATAATAAAGGTAGGGTTTCACGTTTAAAGAACATATATATAGCACTCATAAAATAATGCGCGTCGGACCGACGCGAGCCCAGCGCCGGACGCTGCTCACAAAAAGCGGAACACGAGCAGCCCAGCGCTGGACTCACGCCAACACCGAACTCACACGCTCTCGGATAGGGGAGCCAGCGCCGGACGCGAGGAGGCGCCGGACGTGTCGACCTCCTGGATGTTCTTCAATTCATGTGAAGCGCCGGACGCAATACAGCGCCGGACGCGGGAGTCCTCTGGAGTGTTCAGCTTGGTCGAACGCGGGCGCTCTCGCGACGATTCATGCATGGGCGTCCAGTGCCGGACGTCGGCCAGCACCGGACGCGGGCGGTGTCTGAACTGGAACCCAGCGCCGAACTGGATGTCAGCGCCGGACGCGGGTCTTCATTTCTCTTCCTCACGACGCGATGCATACCCAGCACCGGCTACACGGAGTCCGGCGCTTGGGTGCGCTCTTTATGCACGAAATGCTATATACATGAACATTCCCTACACAATACCAAAACGAGTCTGATTCCAATAATAGATATTCAATTATAACCAAATAGGAATCAAATCGTCAAAAGCAAACAAAGAAAAACCAAACAAAAACATGCAAAACACATCCTTCTAAACTGATCAATAATTTCATAAGTTCTCGGTTGGGTATTCACGCCCACACCTCGATTTGCTTGTTGCTGCATAAACCCTTGCAGCGCTTGTAGAAACTGAGTAAAATCTACACCATTATCTGGGGTTTGTGGCCCATTTTCTTGGCCCGGATTATGTGTTGGCGGCATACTTCAATTTCTAAATCAAAGATACAAGTCATTTACTTTCAGACCTACAGGTTATATTTCAAGGACTTCTTTCTCATAACATGAAAATAATTTCTTTACTTTCTTTCTCATAGCATAACACATATTTCTTAACTTGAATACTAAATTTTAAAAGTTAAGAAACACTTCATAGAACTTTCATCTTTAACTTTATAAAGAATGTGTCGGGAAACTATATAAATCTTTAATTCGTATCAAGCACAACAAATCAATATACTTTGTCCCTTGTGGACAAATTAATTCAAACTTTGTCCCTTGTGGACAATTCTTAACCTTTCTCATTGCTTTTGATACGAAAACTTTCAAACCTTATCCCGACACAATCTTTCTTTTCATTTCACTTGATTGCATACTCACATCATAACTTTGAAAAAACAATTAATCATTTTTCATAAACATAAATTACCTAAGAGTCGACGTTGAGCAACAGTAATGACCCACAAATTCTCTCTTCTCAATCAAAAGTTCAAAATCTTTCAAACACATATAATACGTTCATACTATTAGAAACTCTACAGGAATGTAAACCTTGCTCTGATACTAAACTGTAACGCCCCCATTCTTGTAACAGAGACATTACTAAAATCTTTATATGTAATACCCCGTCTTTTCTAAGCATCAGGTTTGCATGGCACGTTTTTCGAGAAAGGTCAAAAGGTTGACTTTTTGTTTCGGTGATGCGACCATCACGAAACCTCAGGCGTTGTGAAGAGTGTCCTATGACGAATTCATAGACACTAAGTATGCAAGTTTTCGACCACCCAAAGGTTTGGCACTCAGGAAGTTATCGAAAACCGACTTTTCATGGGTCTTTAAAAGCATATCTTATTTATAGTCGTTGTGTTCGGTATTTTATTTCGTGTCCATGGGTACCAAGTTTGCTAAATTTGGAGTCTGTTTGCAAAGTTGCGTCGCTTTTGCGTTTTCGAAAAAGGCGCTTGCTTAGCATGAGCATGCGTAGCCCTCTTTCCTATAAATAGGAGGCTAGGGCCTTCATTTTCAACGTTCATTTCCTTCGTCTCTGTGTTTATGGATGAGCCGAGCAGCTCTGTGCACGCCGCGAAGTCACTGGAGGAGTGGGGATCGGCCGGGAGGCTCGGCGGCGCGCCATTCTTGTCATCTTGCCGCCACCACCGCCGATCGACCCTCCCCAGCCCCATTTTCTATTTTATCCTTTTCTTGTTTTGATTCCGCCTTTTAGTAGATTGTATAGCATAGAACTCGGGATTCTAAAGGGACGGACGGAAAAGCAATGAGGCCGGCCGATTGTAAAACCGCCGCCGCCCAAGGCCGCCGCCGTGAGCTGTTGGCCGCCGTTTGGTGGCCGACGGGCCACCTTTTGGCTACGGGTCCTTTAGGTTTTGAGTTCCGGGCTATGCATTCCACTAAAGTACCGATTCCGTTTTTCTGTTTTTCGCGTTTCTGCATGTCGGGATGTTTTCCGTTGCTTGAGTTTTCTAAAGGAAGACATGCCCAAGTTATCCATTTTCAACATAGTTTGTCATTCCATGTTCGCCGTTATGCATATTGCTTATGTTTCCATTTTCATGCATCGATTTTGGATGGTTTATCCTAGATCGAGGATAGGCATCGATTTTGAAGCTTCTTCACCGCTAAGATTTGAGTCGACTTGCATGCATGCACATTTTGAAAGTACCCTATTATAGGTCTTGATGCCTCAATATATTTCCTTCGCATCGAGTTGATTTGAAAACCCGAGAGTGCCAAATATGGGTTGAGAAAGTCGAAAATCCTAGTTTTTCTACGATCTTCGTTTGGATCACGATGTTGCTTTGCTTTGTGGGATGGGACCCCAAAAGTTGTTCCGTCTTGTTACCAGGTACCTACCAGTGCGATCGGTGAAGTCATCGGATCCGTAGATATCTCCCGGTTGACGTTTTTATCTGTTCAGGTTGGGTTATATATGCTTATTTTGAGTTATTTACTCTGATATTTCAAAATAAAACATGTGCGCCGTAAAATGTTTTGGTGAAGTTATTACTGTTCTCTGATCCGAGATGTGGTTCTATTGTGATTGTGCACGGATCTCTATTCGGTGGGTTGATCACCATCTTGAGTATTGATCATAAGGGGATAGACCCCGAACACGTGGTTATGGTTCTGAAGGGGATAGACCCCGGAAGTCCACACGGAAATGGTAATGAGGTGGTTACGGTTCTGACGGGGATTTGACCCCTGAAGTCCACACCGAGTTAGCCGGCTGGATACGTTCCGGGCATGGGCTGACTGGATATGTTCCGGGCCAAATGAATGAGATGTGATGGGTTGGCGGGATACGTTTCGAGCCGTGGTTCTATGATGAGAACAACGAATAACGGATCGGTGTCGAAAAATGAAAATCTATTTTGCTTACTTAGAAGTGGATTCGTTTAAAACCTCCTAAGGTAAGTGCTCGAACACGGCACCATGATTTGTTTTATTTATGATAAAACCCCAACCGAGTGCGCTAGTACTCACCCCAAACTCTTTTCAAATCTTTTCACGGATGGAGGAGGGTTTGACGACGACGGCGAGGTGGAGTCTGCGGGTTCTTCATGCTATGCTTCCGCGATGTTGTGTTATATACATATTCGATGTTGATGTATTCTTATCCCTTATTTTGCTTTCTGATTGGGAACAAGATTTGCTATTATGTTATTATGCTGTGAGTCTCGATATGAGCATGCTATGTGGTTGACCGGTCTAGTCAACGGGGTGTAATGCTATTTTGCTTCCTTGCATTACCTATTATAAACCAAGATCATGTTTCATTGAGGTTATGGTATCGATATTATTCTGTTGGTGGATTGTTTGCGCACCCGTCCACTTCAGGATATGTCCTAGTTATAGAGGAGATGTTGCTCGATTTCATGGTCACATCTTCTTATCATGTATGTTATATGTATTCCCCCTTCTTCCCCGCTTCTTAACCCCCAACCCTAATCACACCCCGCATCCGTGCCTTCCTCGAATTGGGCGTGACAGCTTGTATCGAGCGGTGTTCTTGCCCCGACATCTATCTTTGTTATCTGATACCAGCTTGGTATCAGAGCAGTTTTTCTGGCTTTGGGTATGTGTCTATATTGTTTGATATCAAAGCAGTTCGTTTGCTTTATATCTGGTACATTCTTGAAATTGAGTATTTAGAACTTGTTCTTCTAAACTTTTTATCAAGTACAGCTACCCTCAGCTCACCGTCAGGCCGCCTCCTTTAAAAGGGGATGAGGTATGTGTTTATTTGCTGATGCTTTATGTGATTACGTGATGCTTGATATGATCTTGGTTTCATGTGTTTTGGCCTGGTAGGAGTTTACGTGATGTAAACGTGATATGGATGAGATATGGTTGGATGGTGATGTGGATGTGGAAGTGATTGTTGATGAGACGAAAGGGCCTGTGTGGCTGTGATAAGTGAATCATGTAATTGTTTACGTGATTATTGTTATGAATATCCATATCAATGTTGATATGTGTTGAAAATGAATATGTGTCTCAAGACATGATTACCCAGATGACTGGGGCAGAAAAGGAAACGTGAATATTTGTTGTTATTTTGATGAACTAACATGTAGGTTTATGGATATTCAGTGGCCCAGACAACGTTGGTTAAGATCCCACAGGATGGATGAGCAGATCCGTAAGTTCAGGGAATGTACCAGGAATGTCCATGAACCGTTGGGAGTATTTCTGGGGAGATTTGTTGGATTGTGGAGAAAGATTCGAGATAGTGGAAAGGTATCTGAGTACGAGGCTTACTATCGGATGACCGAAAGGCTACCGACAGGTTGGCAACCATGGGCAAGAAGGCAAGGGTACGTGATGTTCCGTCGGGATCCTATCACCAGACACCTTACCTTGGATTTCACAGAGTTCGCTGCTCGAGTGTGGAGACAGTGGACCGATCATTGAGGCATACCATCCGAGGCGGAATGTGATAGCGAGGCATGTTCGAGGCCAATCCGTTGATGATGAGATGGCGTTCTGAAGAGCCTTTGGGAGAGCGGCCATCGGCGTGAGCGATCGCGATTCATCGAGATACACCATCACTACACCTCCATCTACGATCCTCACTTTCGAGACGGACCAGGGAATGATTTTGGCGAGATCCTCCTGGTAGAGATTGTCCATCCGGCGGTGGCGGGGAAAGGCCGGGATCGAATCTTCATGCCACCGATGTCGAGGTTGGCCTCCGGGAATGAGATTACGAGGAGGAGGAAGACCCGGAGGAGGACGAGGAGGATAGTGAGGACTCGAGAGGACCCGTGATCCGGATAGCGATGATTCGAGATGAGGTTGAGCACGTTGAGGAAGGCAAGCGCTAGAGGCTGGAACCGAGAACAGCATTCACACGAGACTCGGCGATCGAGGCACGGCTTGGATGGGATCATACCCACGAGACTTGCTTCCATGCGGATCGCTTTACAAGTGGCGGCCAATTCAAGCCACGATAGGAAGGGAGAGAGGATGAGGAAAGGCGAATGGAACAATTGAAGCGACCGAGAGTAGTGGGCGGATATGGAGTACAAAGATCCGGGTAGTCGGTGTATGCGGTGGCGATCAGTAGATCTGCTTTAAGCATGGACAGAGCGGCAACTTTTGCGATGACAAGTCGATTCTTTTGCTCATATCGACCTTTTGGTGACATACCTTGATCTTATATTTTGTGAGTCCTTTATGGACAATATCGATACTAACGCCGCTCATGACAGGATGTTTATGTTTGATGCTTATATCGATATGAGCTATGCCATGATGATATATGATCTATGTGATGTGTGATGATAATGTTATGTGAAATGCATAACGATGATGTGTTGGCAGGTTGCATGTTTATATGTGATCGTGATATGTGGCATATGTGATGATATGTGGTTATGGGTGATGATATATGTTATGCGATGATACCCGTTATCTATGCGAAAGTGTTTCTAATGTTTCAAACGTCGATGCGTAATGCCGAGAACAAGGAACGGAGGAATAATAACGTGGAAGAAGCCCAAGAACCACCTTTGGTTCAGCGGCATGCGATCGAGAGTTTTCACAGGCAGAACCCCCCTACGTTCGACGGTCTCGACGAACCGATCGATGCTGAGAACTGGATACGATCCACCGAAAGGATCTTGAATACATCGGTGCGAAGAAGCGAGAAAAGCTGAATGCCCGATCTTTCGCCTAACCGATGAGGCGATTTCTGGTGGGAATCCGTGAGGAGGACCCTAACACCAGGACAGTGGGGAAGGTATACGGGGGAAGATTTTAAGGAAGAACTCATGGAAAAGTATGTGCCTGGCGTTTATAGGCAGAGAAGGCAAAACGAATTCTGGAATCATCGTCAAGGGAGAAGGACGGTCACCGAGTACGATCGCTCGTTTAATCGTTTATCGCGTTATGCTACGTACCTGGTCGGCACTGAGGCTACCGAGGCGATGAGTTCGAGAGAGGACTCGGCCAGGAAATCGAATTTCGCTCGTCAGTCAGGGAGATTTAACGTATGCGTAGTCCTTGAACCGGGCTTTAAACATTGAGTCAATGTTGCCCCAGGAGAGAAAGATGCCACCCGGACAGCCAGCTGACGGAGGAAGAGGTAAGAGAAAATGGGAAGATCGAGGAAAAGGCAATCAGGTGTTCCAAGGGAACCAGAGCGGTCCAGTGATTCCGAGGAATTTGGGTATTCAGGAAAGAGAAAGGCAACCTTGGGGAAGGAATTTCCAACCCATGCGGCAGGGTGGGGAAAAACCTTGGTGCCAGAAATGCCAGAGGAATCATTTAGGCGAGTGCAGGCAAGGTAACATCGAGTGTTATCATTGTAGGAAGTTTGGACATTTTGCTCGAGATTGTCCATTAGGAGGTCGGCGGTCACGACCACCAAAGGAGGCGGCATCCAGCTCAGAGGCGAGAACCAAGCTCCGTCGAGGACAAACAACGGGCGGGGAGGTCACCCTAGGCCAGCAAACCAAAGCCCTTTGCAACAAGCAAGGGTGTACGCTTTGAATCGTGACAAGCGACTCGAGCTCCCGAAAATCTTACTGGTATAATCCATATGAGTGATATACCGTTTCGCTTTGTTTGATCTGAGAGCCTCACATTCTTCGTTTGAAAATCGCGTGTGAGAGGTTGGGTTTGGTATCCAAGAAATCACGAGTACCACGAAATTAGCATCCCATCGTGGAAGTGCTAAAGGCAAAAGAGATATGCCCAAACGAGAGGTAGAAATCGTGAGCGAGAAGGTTTGTCAATTTACATGTCATCGGAATGGAAGATTTCGATGTCATCTTCGCATGGATTGGTTGGAAAAACACGGGGCAACTATCGTTGTCTCGAGAGAAGTTGCTTTTCGAATAGCGAAGGAGTGGAAGTTTGTTTCCACGGCATAAGAATGGGTGTTTGCGTGCGATGATCTCGACCGAAGGCGGTGAGGATGATCGGGAAGGAAGGCATCAAACTTTCTTGGTGAGTTTGATAGGCAAGTGAAGAGCACAAGCGATTCAAGAGGAGCTAGTGGTGTGTGAATATCCGGACGTGTTTCCCGAGGACTTGCCAGGTTTACCGCCTGATAGACAAGTGGAATTCATCATTGATCCGGAACCATGAGCGGCACGATATCAAAGGCACCATACGAGAATGGCACCTAAAGAATTGCAAGCTGAAAGCGCTTGATTCGCGGGGCTGTTAGATCTAGGTTTTATCCGACCTAGCGTGTCACCGTGGGGAGCGCCAGTTCTGTTCGTCAAGAAGAAGGATGGGTCGATGAGAAGCCATCGTGAGCGCACAACGAGGAGACGAGTTCTTGGAAAGGATGCGTCTGAAAGCAAGGCTAGAAGATAGCAAGGGGTTCACGGAAGTGAGAGACAACGCGCTATTATTCCGAGGAAGGTTATGTGTGCCACTCAATAAGGAATTGAGAGATAAGATCATGAGTGAAGCTCATGAGGCACCATATACAGATCATCCTGGAAGCACCAAAATGTACAGAGAACTTAAGAGGAACTTTTGGTGGGAAGGGATGAAAAAGGATGTAGCCGCATTTGTGGAACGTTATTTGGCTTGTCAGCAAGTGAAAGCTGTGCACCAACGTCCGTCAGGTTTGTTGCAACCGCTGCCAATCCCAGAGTGGAAATGGGATCATATCGGTATGGATTTTGTGGTAAGTTTTCCAAGGTCGTGATGAGGAAACACCACTATATGGGTAGTCGTCGATGGTGACAAAGTCGACTCATTTCTTCCGATTCGGATGACGTGCGGGTTAGATAAGCTTGCTCGACTTTACGTTAGAGAGATCGACGGTTACATGGTGTGCGGTATCGATTCGTCGGATCGTGACCGAGGTTCACGTCGAGGTTTTGGAGGAGTCTCTGAGGAAGCCATGGGGACCAAGCTGAATCTCGATCTGACCTTCCATCCTCGGGCCCGGCGGTCGATCGGAAAGGACGATCGGTCTTGGAAGATATCTCATGAAAGCGATCGTGGCCGATAGAAGAGGAAATTGGGAAGAGATACTACCTTTGGTGGAGTTTGCCTATAACAACAGCTATCGTGCCACCATAGAATGGCTCCCTATGAAGCGTTATGCGGAAGGAAGTGTCGATCGTCACTTTATTGGGGCGAAGTGGGCGAGAAAGATGTTAGGACCGAGATGGTTCAACAGACGGTCGAGGTTATCAATCGATCAGCGAAGGATCAAGGAAGCTCGGGGCGAGCGTAAGTCCTATGCGGACAGCGTCGTCGGATCTTGATTCATGATCGGAGATCGCGTTTTCTTTAAGGTTTCCCGACGAGAGAGTCGTTCGTTTTGGGAAGCGAGGTAAGTTGCGACCGAGGTTCGTTGGACCTTCGAAGTTCTTGAGAGAATAGGCCCGTTGCCTATAGGTTAGCTTTGCCGCCTAGCATCGGAGATGTGCGGCGTGTTCACGTTTCTCGATTGAGAAAGCACGTGTTCGACCCAAAACACGTGATCAAGCATGACCAAGTGGTTCTTGCTCGGGATATGAGTTCTGAAGAGACCCGGTGGCTGTTTTGGAACGAGAAGTCAAGGAGTTGAGGAACAAGCAGATTCCGCTGGTGAAAGTGTTGTGGAATCACCATGGCGAAGAGGAATTTACGTGGGAGTTGGAAGATAAGTTCAGGGCTCAGTACCCTGAGTAGTTTTCTCCACGTGTTTGAAATTTCGGGGACGAAATTTTTCTAAGGAGGGAGGGATGTAATACCCCGTCTTTTCTAAGGAGGGAGGGATGTAAGCATCAGGTTTGCATGGCACATTTTTCGAGAAAGGTCAAAAGGTTAACTTTTTGTTTCGGTGATGCGACCGTCACGAAACCTCAGGCGTTGTGAAGAGTGTCCTATGACGAATTCATAGACACTAAGTATGCAGGTTTTCGACCACCCACGAAGGTTTGGCACTCCGGGGAAGTTATCGAAAAATCGGACTTTTCATGGGTCTTTTAAAAGCATATCTTGTTTGGAGTCCGTTTGCAAAAGTTGCGTCGCTTTTTACGTTTTTGAAAAAGGGCCGCTTGCACAAGCAGCTGCGCAGCCCCCTGCTTTTTCCTATAAATAGGAGGCTAGGACCTTCATTTTCAACGTTCATTTCCTTCGTCTCTCTGTTTTACGGACGAGCCGAGCAACTCTGTGCTGCTACTGAGTCACTGGAGGAGTGGGATCGAGCCGGGAGGCTCGGCGAAGCGCCATTACTGCTTCTGCCGCCGCCACCACCGCCGATCGCCCCTCCCGGCAGCCCGTTTTCTTTTTATCCTTTTCTTGTTTTGATTCCGCCTTTCGATGGATCGTATAGCATAGAACTCGGGATTCTAAAGGGGGGCGGACGGAAAACGATCGGGCGAGCCGATTGGCCGAAACCACCCCCGCCCAAGGCCGTCGCCGCCGTGAGTGTTGGCCGCGTTTGGTGGCCGACGGGCCACCTTCTGCTCTGGTCCTTTAGGTTTTGAGTTCCGGCTATCATTCCACTAAAGTACCGATTCCATTTTAGGTTTTCACGTTTACGCATGTCGGGATGTTTTCCGTTGCTTGAGTTTTCTAAAGGAAGTACATGCCGGGTTATCCATTTTCAACATAGTTTGTCATTCCATGTTAGATCGTTATGCATATTTCTTATGTTTCCATTTTCATGCATCGATTTTAGATGGTTTATCCTAGATCTGAGGATAGGCATCGATTTTTGAAGCTTCTTCGCTGCTAAGATTTGAGTCAACTTGCATGCATGCACATTTTGAAAGTACCCTATTATAGTTCTTGATGCCCTGAATATATTTCCCTTCTGCATCGAGTTTATTTGAAAACCCGGAGAGTGCCAAATATGGGTAGAAAGTCGAAAACCCTAGTACTTCTACAATCTTCGTTTGGATCATGATGTTGCTTTGCTTTGTGGGATGGGACCCCAAAAGTTGTTCCTTCTTGTTACCAGGTACCTACCAGTGCGATCGGTGAAGTCATCGGATCCGTAGATATCTCCCGGTTGACGTTTTAAATCTGCATTCAGGTTGGGTTATATATGCTTATTTTGAGTTATTTACTCTGATATTTCAAAATAAAACATGTGCGCCGTAAAATGTTTTGGTGAAGTTATTACTGTTCTCTAATCCGAGATGTGGTTCTATTGTGATTGTGCACGGATCTCTATTCCGTGGGTTGATCACCATCTTGAGTATTGATCGTAAGGGATAGACCCCAACACGTGGTTATGGTTACGAAGGGATAGACCCGGAAGTCCACACGAAATGGTAATGAGGTGGTTATGGTTACGACGGAGTTTGACCTGAAGTCCACACCGAGTTAGCCGACTGGATACGTTCCGGGCATGGGCTGGCTGGATATGTTCCGGGCCGAGATATTGTGGGCTGGTTGGATATGTTCCGGGCCGAATGAATGAGATGTTTGAGATGTGATGGGCTGGCGGGATACATTCCGAGCCGTGGTTCTATGATGAGAACAACAGTAATAACGGATCAGGTATCGAAAAACGAAAAATCTATTTTGCTTACCTAGAAGTGGATTTACGTTTTAAAACCTTCTAAGGTAAGTGCTCTAAACACGGCACCATGATTTTTTTTATTTATGATAAAACCCCAACTGAGTGCGCTAGTACTCACCCCAAACTCTTTTTCAAATCTTTTCACGGATGGAGGAGGGTCGGACAGGCGCGGCCGAGGGTGGAGCTGCGGGTTCTTCATGCTATGCTTCCGATGTTGTGTTATATACATATTACGATGTTGATGTATTCTTGTCCCTTATTTTGCTTTCTCGATTGGGAACAAGATTTGCTATTATGTTATTATCTTTGTGAGTCTCGATATGAGCATGCTATGTGGTTGACGGTCTAGTCACAGGGTGTAATGCTATTTTGCTTCCTTGCATTACTTATTATAAACCAAGATCATGTTTCATTGAGGTTATGGTATCGATATTATTCTGTTGGTGGATTGTTTGCGCACCCCTCCCCTTCAGGATATGTCCTAGTTATAGAGGAGATGCTGCCCGATTTCATGGTCACATCTTCTTATCATGTATGTTATATGTATTCCCCCTTTTTCCCCGCTTCTTAACCCCCACTCCTAATCACACCCCGGCATCCGTGCCTTCCCTCGGGAATTGGGGCGTGACATTATATCTATAACTTTTATAGAAAATATAATAATGATATTAGTAGCTATATATAAGCAGCGGAGGTAAAAATTCGACGAACGGACGGCATATACCCTGTAAATACGTATATGCCAACCTGAACACAACAACACCAACAAAGCAACAACAACCATGACAATAACAATTAGGGACACAACCCTCAACAAAATATATATAAGTACTTATTAAACGTCATTGCATTTCAAACATTGTTTTTCATCAACAACCAGTTAAGTTTGTTCTCAGCACACTCGAGTACTAGTATAGTTTGAAATATATTTACATAAAACATGATCCTGAGAGTATGTATGTGTGAAGCTCATTCCCATCAGCATCAATCGTCAACTTTTCAGCCTGCAAAACATATATCAAAATAGGGGATGTGAGCATGCGAACATACTCAGTGGGGAATACACTGCAAGTAGTTATAACTAATTGCGTAATGCACACAACATAATGAACTATTCTTTAGCAGTTACCCTTGTGGGTACTCATTATTTATCGCGTTGGGTAGCCCCTTGTGGGCCTCCTCGAGTGTACTTCTTTAACATTCTACCCCTTGTGGGCCTCCTCGAGTGTAGGTCACTACACAAGGCCCGGCCTCCTCGAGGGTAGGTCACTACACTAGGCCCCTTGTGAGCCTCCTCGAGTGTAGGTCACTACACTAAGCCTGGCCTCCTCGAGGGTAGGTCACTACACTAGGCCCCTTGTGGGTCACTTTGCTAGCTCACATGCATGCACAAAACACAACAATGATTATAACCTACAACGTACTTACAGATATAGTAAACCTCACCTCGTGTAGACGTTTCAAAATAAAGCTCTTGTTTGGTTGTCCGTCCTTGAGCTTCGGATGTCACGCCACCTAGCATTTTAAAATTACTCTTAACTAAGTTTCATATGTCCAATTAAGTATATTAGACACATCAACGCGCGTAAACCGCTTAATCTTAACCATAAACCAACAATACCCTTTTTAACATAACGTATGTTCAATATGAAAAATCGCATAAGACGTCCTCTATCATAGACGAACATCTATTTATGTTCAACTATCATCAAAGATCATTAATCAGCCATCAAAACTTAAATATCAAAACTTTAGCATCAAAACCCATTTTCAACGTCAAACTAAATTTTTCCAAGTTTTGAATACGTCGGCCGAAAAATCCGAATAAATCATTTTAAGCTTTATTCATATCATAGAATCCAAATATGAACTCAAAATGATCAAATAAAATCAAAATCCAACATTATAAGAGCTAGGGTTTTCGGCCAAAAAGGGGTTTCGACACAAGTTCGATTTCAAATATTTTTCTTGTTCAAAACATATATATATCAATCCAACAACACATATATGAACAAATATCAAGCATATAAACAACATAAATTCAAGGTCAAGACCTTCAACATTTTCGAAAATAATCAAATTCCAAAGAATGAACATATGCTCAAAAATTCAACATTAAACAAATTATCGGCGACTAACCAACATAATATCAAGAAATTATCAAACAACAACATATCATCTTCATAATCATCAAGACGACCGAAAATTCATCATGCTCAAAGGTTCTTATTTAAATTTTTTCAACCATAGATGTGTTCTAGAGATTGAATTATACCTGAATTCGAAGACGGATCAAAAATTTAACGGTTGGATCTTGAAAATTTGGAGCTTGAAACTTTCAAAAATTTAGTGTGCGTAGTTTGTGTGAAGCACGAAATTTATGAAAAAAATGATGAAAATGATGAATAGTTGCCTATTTATAAAATCCACAAATTTTTCTTTTATTTTACAAATTATTTAATATGGTGATTATTCACCATATCTAGAGAATTCTACAATTCTCTACATATTTTAGCAAAATTACATATATGTACATATATATCTATTTTATTACTTCTTCACAAATTTTTACTCTAATGCATATCAAATAAACGTTCTATTCGATTCTTATATCCAAATCACTTAATATCATCAATTAATGATCAATGCATAAAAATTAAACTTTCATTCTATAATCATAATTATAAATTACTAAAGTTTTAAAACTTATAATATCAAACTTTACATTTTTCGCTAGGTCGCATCCTCGCTCTTAGCCGAACAACCTGTAAAAACGTTTAAAACTCAATTTTTATTAGTTCATAATTTAAAAAATAAATTCATATTTAAATATATATATATATATATCATACTTCTTTAAGAAAATTTTTCGGGGTATTACTGTAACAGCCCCTAAATCCTAAGTATGATTTAGCCGGGATTGTTACTCTAAACGGGGTTAAATAAGCAGAGATACCATTGAACATTAAACTGTGATACATATGTCAAGCATATTCTTAGACTTTAATACATAACTTAAGTTCTTGCAGCGGAAAACATGTGATATGTACATATGACGATGTACAATCAAGGTATAATCATTCAGCGACAACCATTCCTATTGCTCAACACTGCTCCATCGCATAACCAGCTCAATCTGCACATTTAAAAACAAATATGCAGGGCTGAGTACAAGAATGCACTCAGTGGGTTTATGCCAAAAACATTTTCATTAAATTACTCTGCCCCATTAGTAACACACGAGGTTTTAGTGGAAATACTCGTGCTTACTAAAACATTTCTCATTTTCAAAAAGTTGTCTGGCCAGACATATTTTCTGTCTGTATGATCAGTATCACTTCTCTTATAACATTATCATAACTTCAACATACATTGGTAGCGAACCAACAACATTTAATATCATCATAACATCATAATATGTTGGTGATGAGCCAACAACTTTCAATCTCATTATAAAATCATACGTTGGTAGCGAACCAACAACATTCATATCATCACATCATCCTCCTCATAATACATCATACCATCCTCCTCATAAACATTCATACCATCCTCCTCATAAAAATTCATACCATCCTCCTCATATACATTCATACCATCCTCCTCATAAACAATTCATCTCTTAAACATTCTCCTCATCATCATAACATTTATCATAAGTTGGTAGCGAACCAACACTATTGATAGGATCATACATAAAATCATAAACACTTTGGGCAGGTAATCATTTCAACGTCATTTCTCAACAGAAAGCATGGTAAATAAAATATTTGATAAACATTTTATCCTCGAGGAGAAAGAAACGCCCACCTGGATCGGAGACTTTCTTAATTCGATTTCGTTCTACGCCAACGATCACGTCCGCGTCCAAACCTTTACGTAAAAACAATTTCAGTACGTCGGTCACGTTTTTCGAGATTTTCAAAGTTTAAAATAAACTTTGATAACTTATACTATAATAATTGAATTTCTTAACGAATTGATACGTCGATCAATCGCGTATCTTAACTAAACATTTCTCGTACTTCGATAGAGACGAGATATGATCAACTATTTCATTTTAACCATTTAGGTTAAATGTTCAACGTATTCTAACGTTTTTCGATATAAAAATCTCAAGTATGAAATCTTTTCTCACCAAAGAGACTTTCTTATAAAATTTATACGTTTTACACGCATTAGCGTATTTATCGAACGTATTTCATACGTTAAATCAAAAGTCAACAATTTTGACTTTTCTTAATAAACTTTTCAATAATTCACATATTTAGCAACTAATTTCAATATAAATCCACTTTCAATCGATTTCTTTTCATAAAACCCTAATTCTCGATTTTTCACGCAAATCGATAAACTTTATTAATATTTTCCTTTAATATCAATTAACTTATTCATTAAACATTATTTTTCATTTCTAACGTTATTTAATATAACGTTTAAATCAATAAACATAGTATACTATGTTTATAAAATTTCATAAATTCTTAATATGTCTAAAATAATTTCTAGACATATAATGTATTATTTTTCTTGATATTAAGGAATTAAAATCCTTAATTGTAATATCCCGAGAAATTTAAAACTTTAATTATTATTATTATTTAGCTAAATCGAGTTTTGAAATTAGAGCGATTATCAAATTTTATAATAGTTGACGTTTCGATTTTATTTTCAAACGAGAAAATTTAAACGGATGTCGGAGAACGAATACAGTTATAAACCGAGCTAGATATTTTATACTGGATAAATTATCTAGTCAAACCACATCATTTCATATCCCCAAAATCCTCCACTTTGTCCTTACATACTCATCATTTTGGTCAAACTTCATCATCACCCCTAAGTATCCTAGGAAAATCGTTACCACCACATCCGAATGACCGGGTGCGAGCGGACTAATATTAGGAATATAGAACTTAAGATTAAACATACACTTATACAATTTAGTTCAAAGGGCTTAGCCAATAGATCCAAAGGATATAACGATCTGAAAGACTTTATAGTTCACTTTGTTATAATATCCAACATGAAAATAAAACAGTTCAGAGTTTGCGGCGGAAAGTGTGTGAATACATATATGACGATATGTATTCAAGGTTATCCATTCCTAACGAACAACAAGGACATATGGCTTTCTCAACACTCCTCCATCATCGCGAATCGAGCTCAACTCGCACATTTAAAACAAACATGCAGGGCTAAGTACAAAATTTGTACCCAGTGGACTTATGCCGAAAACATTTTATTTTCATTTAATTACTCTGCCAATATAGTGGTAAGACACAAGGGTTTTATTTGAAAATGCCTTGTGTTTACTAAAATATTTTCACGAGTTTATAAAAGTTGCTTGCGGCATTTTCTTGGTGTCGTGATCCATATCCCTTACTATCGCTCCATCATGTTATCATAGTTGAAAGTCGTGAAGGAGGCCTCCTTCTACGACCCGTGACCGCCGTGAATTGTCCTTACAACACACAAATCACCATCGGTGTACACGTTAATCCTAGCTGTATAAGCCTTCCCAGATAGGATCCGATATCGATTTTCATTCATAAGTTGGGAATAACCCATCAACGCCACATCATACATGGATAGGATACGATACACAAAACGTAAACATTTTGGCGGTGTCACGACCCCAATCCGGACCAACCCGAGGCGGAGGCGACTAATACTAGGAGTAGTATTTTAGGGATTACGGGTAAAATAAAATGCATAAGAATAAACTAACATGCTTGAGCGAGAATATAGGGTGATGTTATAATGTTTTGAAAAGGTTTGAGCCATCGGACCCCAAAACTTGGCACGATCCGATGGGCCTTGATAGTTCATAACATAAAACATAAATAAAGGAGTTCGAGTATAGCGGCGGAAAGTGTGTGAATACATATATGACGATATGCATTGAGGTATAACGAACATTGAAGTAAATCGGCGAGGACACTAGACTCTCAACACATCCCCATCATCACCATCGAGCTCAACCCGCACATTTAAAACAAACATGCGGGGCTAAGTACAAGAAATTGCACTCGGTGGACTTATGCGAAAATATTTTGATAAATTTGGATTCTGTTGCCAATATCGAGTAAGTCGCGAGGGTTTTAGTTAAAATGCCTTGTCTTTACCAAATCATTCGGTTCGTAAACATAGCACGGCGGGCATTTTCTTGGTGTGTATGGTCCGTATCTCATAGTCACAATACATAATAATAAATAATTAAATAAGCGTCGAGAGGAGGCCTCCCGTCTACGACGCCGTGACCGCCGTAATCCGTCAGCTGCAGATCACTCTCTGCAAGCATATGTTAACACAGCGTAGTTCCAACCTTCACGCCAATCCTAGCGGGCATTTGTCATCCGACACGGGACCCGACATTAAAAGGTTGGGTGCTACCACAACAATTAATATAATAGTTCGACCATCTCCACAGCCCTACCCGGGCATAACAGATAGGATCCATACACAAAACGAAATATTTTTGGCAGGTAATGCAGTAAAACATTTGATAAACAATCGTAGTATAAGTGCTGTAAGTAAATTTATTTGATATGTGATGAAGGTCATATTTTTGAAAACAAAAGCCCATTTTGAGATAAGAAGGAAAAGCCCACGGACTATGGTTCGTAGTAAAGGTCCTAGGTTCGATCGTTAGTCGAAATCCGTCATTGCGTTTGCGTCCACACTTCTGGCGAGGCTTTAGTCGTCGCTCAAGTCTATCGAGACTTTCGAAAACTTAAGATAACTTTGATATTTCATATCGATGTGAGACTGAATTCCTTAGTGAATTGATACGTCTCTAATCGTATCGATTGACTTTTCTGGTTCGCCGAGATCGTTCAACGATATAAATGCGTTTTCGATATATGGTTTCATTTATGAAATCCTTTCTTACTAATAATTATTATACTCAATTAGTATATCTTACAGCGTCTTGGCGTATTTACAACCGTTTAATCGTCGTTTGACTTTGAAAAGTCGGCGAAGTCGACATCGTCGACAAAGTCGATGATTTTGACTTTTAAATAGTAATTTCTTACTATTTTGCTTTATAAATCGAATTTAATCGATTTGAAAGCGTAAAGTCCTATTCCTCGATTTATCTTATAAATCAAGGACTTATAATTATTTTCGCATTTTAATAATTCTTTTATAATTAAAAAGCGTATTTTGGTTTTAAAGCGTTACAAAATGAGCGTTAGTCTCAAACATAGCAATCTATGTTTATAAAATTTTGTAACATTTGAAAACTGTCCAGAATATTAATTTAGTAAATTTTCATAAATAAACTGTTTTAAAAGGATTTTAAAATCCTTATTAATTATCGATAATTTCGATAATTAGATTAAAAATACTAAATGATCTTTGAAAAATTTTCTAAATCAATATAGTGTATTATTATACACTATGGTCCAGAATATGAATTTATGAAATTCATATAACACTGTTTTCTATTTATTTATATATATACATATATAAATATTCATGGTAATTCAATAAATAGGAATAATCATCCAAAATTCCCAAAATTGGTATATACCTATTATAACATCCCAACATCAGTATATAATATTTTCATAATCCATAGTTCATCATAACTATTTATTTCAATATATAACAATATTGTACACGGTAATTATGGATAATTACCAAATAAATAGT
Organism: Salvia rosmarinus; assembly: GCA_036937905.1. Taxonomy (NCBI): domain Eukaryota; kingdom Viridiplantae; phylum Streptophyta; class Magnoliopsida; order Lamiales; family Lamiaceae; genus Salvia; species Salvia rosmarinus. The sequence continues at coordinate 52,738 of JAODLM010000612.1, forward strand.
AAACAATTTCTAAAAATTCTAAATAATTTCCAATATCAATAAACATTATATTATAACATTGTAACATCATAATATCAACCAAAACCATTTGAATCATCACCATATGGAGCTACAAGCTCTCGGCTTTTTGAATAAAATGGTATTTGATTTTCAAAATTCAACAATTATATACTATGTTTATACACTATAGTATAGCAATATAACATCATAATATTTATCAAAACCAATTAAATCATCACCATATGAGCTCATTGCTCTCGGTTTATTTGATTCCACTAGGTAAATGATTTTCAAAATTCTAATAATTTCACACAATGTATAAACAATATACTAAAGCATTAAAACACCATTATATGTTCAAAAATAAAATCATACATCAACAAATATTTTCCAAAAGCTCACGGTAATTTTAAAATTTATGTATTTGATTTTCAAAATTCTAATTAAATCATATAACATATAATCAATACATTAAAGCATTAATATGTCATTATATGATTAAAACAAAATTATACACCAAGGTATTTATCTAAGAGCTCACGGCATTTTCAAGAAAAATAGCCTAGGGTTTTCAAAAATTTTCTAAATCAATACTATAGTCTTAAATCATAACATAGATCATATATTCATCATAAAAATGCTTAGAACATGCTCGGCCATTATCATTTCTTTTTTAACTATTTTCGAAAATTGTAAAAACTATATCCTATAGTTTCGAAAATAGTATAAGCAAGATGCATTCATATTTTCCATATACTATGTCCTATGTTCATCTAAACATACTTCTCACATATTTTCAAAATAAAATCCTCAAGAATAATTATGAACACATATCTCATGCTTAAGAACATTTAAACATTCATGTACATATATATATAAAACTCGAACACACATACAAAACATAATGAACATGCTCGATTATTTCTTGGAAAAATGGAAGATAAAAATCGAAGATAGGCCTTGTATTTACCTTGGAATGTCTAGGATGACAAGAACAAAGATATGGTATCAAGCTTGGAGGAGAAATGGAGAAGAAAAGAAGAACAAAAATTTTTGAAATGGAGGAGGAGCTCTCGGTTTGGGCGAAAATGGGTGAGGAAGGAGAGAGTTTGTGTGTTCCAAATGTTAATGATAGAGTGTAATGAGAGTGGGGTGAATGGAAGGGTCTCACTATACCTATCTCTCTCTCTCGATTTTGGCCAAGTTGGCACAAAATCTGCAACACGATGGGGAGTGAGAGATGATCATTAGGCTAGAGCAAAAGCTAAGCCATGCATTGGTCCAAATTAAAAAGGCTCCCATGCTTGTTGGGGTAATAATGGGCAACACATAGGAGGGGTTTAGGGGCTGATTTTATTTCATCTCTACACCTAATATATTGTATTAATCATATAATAGGTCATAGATATATAATACATGTCAACAAAATAATTAAAACATCACTTATGTATAAATTGATATTCTGATCAAAATTGAAAAAAATAGGATTAAAGTATAAATTACACCTATTATTGATACTCATGTAATTTTAGTCCCAAATATACACATATATATCATAATATATGATTTAGATATTAAATAATAGCATAGGATATAATTATTACACATTTAGAAATAGAAACCCTAATTTGAAAGCTTGAATTTAAATTTTATAAAACTGAATCCTTGATTTTTATGGCTGGAAATCTGATTTAAAGCTTAATATTATTCATATATATCATATTATAAAGTTTAGATACCATAGGATAATTTAATGGTATCATTTCATGTGATAAAACCACTTATTTAAAGATTAGGGTTTCGAAATTACAAATTGAAATTATCGAGTTTAATAACTCAATTATCGATTTTAATAATCATTAATACAGTAATTATATAAAATAATAATAGGAAATTAATTATTATAATTTCCGAGCATTAAACTCATTTTTCAAAACGTCTCAGGCGTTAACGTTAACGTCTCAAAGCGTTCAAAATCGACTCATCTCAAAATGGTCGCGATAAGTTCATACTTACTAAATAAATATATTCCATTTAATAAAGGAATTAAGATGGAAAATAATTCCAAGCTTCCTTTGCTCGAAATTTTATGAAAAGGCGGCGTTCGATCGCGTTTGGCGTTTAAGAATATTGACGAATCATTTCGTAATATTTCAATCCTTTAATTCGCAATCCTTATTGAATTATGAAAAGGAATTCGTTGTAACGATATCGTATCGAAGTCACAAGATTCGATGTCGCAAAAGATAATATCTGGCAAAAACCACAATTACGGTTTGAATCTAGTAATCGTATATTCGTTTCTTTGGAATATTACATTCCACCCCTTCGAAAAATTTAGTCCCGAAATTTGTATACCTTAGAAAAATAAGTCGGGTATTTTCCTCATTGTTTCTTCAAGTTCCCACGTGGCTTCTTCTCGTCGTGGTGTCTCCATGACACTTTTACTAACGGAATCGACTTGCTCCGTAGTTCTTTGAACTTTGTGGTCAAGTATGGCTGCGGGTTCTTCCTTATAGCTCATGTCGGCTCGAGGATCACGTCGTCTTGATGAATCACGTGCTTTGGGTCGTGAGCGTATTTTCGTAATTGTGAGGCGTGAAAACATTATGGACATTTCCTAGGTTTGGCGGAAGAGCCAACCTATAAGCTCTTGGACCTATCCTTTCTAGGATCTCATGGGTCCTATGTAGCGGGTCTAAGCTTTCCTTCGGGCCAAACGACAATCCTTTTGATGGAGAGACCTTAAGAAACACTTTGTCTCCATCCTCAAGCAGTAGCTTTCGGATCTCGCGTATCGGTAAAGATTTACTGTCATCTGAGCCTCTTTTATCCTCGTCCTAATTTGTCGAACAATTTCGATCATTTCACTCACCGCATCGGGCCCTATGACTTTTCTCTCACCGACTTCATCCCAATAAAGTGGTGATCTACACTTTTGCCATCTGAGGCTTCGTGTGGGGCCATGCCGATCGTCGCTTGATAACTGTTGTTGTAAGCAAATTCAATCAGAGGTAAAATATCTTCCCATCTTGCACCTCGATCCAAAATTACAGTTCTAAGCATATCTTCTAGCGTTTGGATCGTTCTCTCCGATTGTCCGTCGGTTTGTGGGTGGAATGCTGTACTGAAGTTTAATCTTGTACCCAGTTCTCTCTGCAAACTAATCCAAAATCTGGATGTGAACTTGGAGTCTCGATCAGAGGTAATCGATTTTGGCACTCCATGTAGTCGTACAATTTCCTTAACATACAGCTGGGCCAACTTATCAGATCCATAAGTGCTTTGAATAGGTAAAAAGTGAGCACTTTTGGTAAGCCTATCCACAATTACCCATATGGCTGTGTTCCCTCTTCTTGATTTGGGTAAGCTTGTAACGAAATCCATCGTTATATCGTCCCACTTCCATTCGGGGATTTCCAACGGTTGTAACTTCCCGTAGGGTCGTTGGTGTAAAGCCTTCACTTGTTGGCAAACAAGACAGCGTTCTACGAAGGAAGCTATGTCTCGTTTCATGCCTTCCCACCAAAAATTTTCCTTCAGGTCCTGGTACATCTTAGTACTACCTGGGTGGGCGGTGTAGGGCGTATCGTGAGCCTCACTCATGATCTCGTTCTGAAGCTCTGCGTCGTCGGAGCATATATCCTACCTTGAAACAATAAGGCGTTATCCGGCGCCTCTTGGAAATTCTTGAATCCTTGGACCTTAATCTTTCTCGGATCTTTTCCAACTTTTCCTCAATCCTTTGTCTCGACAATTCTCTTTCTTAGATCGAGAGGTCGGTGTGAGTGTAGCGATCTGACTCAATGGTGTTCGTGGTTCAACTAGTTCAATCTTCATCCTGCCAAACTCTTCAACGAGTTTTTCCTCTTGTACAAAGAGACATCCTAACTTGGTATGGCTCTTACGACTCAAGGCGTCAGCTACCACATTCGCCTTGCCCGGGTGATAGTTAATACCACAGTCGTAATCCTTTACTAATTCTAGCCATCTTCTTTGTCTCATGTTCAGATCTCTTTGTTCGAAGAAATACTTCAAACTTTTATGATCCGTGAAGATCTCACATCTCACACCATAGAGATGGTGTCTCCAAATTTTTAGGGCATGAACTACATTGCTAATTCCAAATCGTGGGTTGGGTAGTTCAGCTCGTGGGGTCTGAGTTGTCGAGATCGTAGCTATCACTTTTCCTTCTTGCATCAAAACACAACCAGTCCGGTCTTAGATGCGTCGGTATAGACCACATATCCTTTATGCCGCTACGGGACCTGCTAGAATCTTGGTGCCTTTGGTCGATTTCTCTTTGAGTATTTGAAAACTTGTCTCGCACTCATCGGTCCAATTAAACTTGATTCCTTTCGGAGTAGGCGGGTTATTGGCCTTGCAATCTTGGAGAATCCTTGATGAATCTCCTATAGTAACCACTAATCTAGGAAGCTTCTAATTTCGTCTTTGTGTTTTAGGTGATTTCCATTCTTGCACGGCCTCTACTTTGGTGGATCTACTTTTATACCTTGACGAGACACAATGTGTCCAAGGAACATAACTTCCTTCACCAAAACTTCGCATTTGCTAAACTTAGCAAAGAGTCTTTCATTTCTCAAGGTTTGCAAAACCGTTCATGAGATGTTCATATGATCCTCTTCATTCTTTGAATAAATAAGGATATCATCTATGAAGACCAAAACAAACTTATCCAAAAATGGATGAAATACTCTGTTCATGAGGTCCATGAATACGGCTGGTGCATTGGTCAATCCGAATGGCATAACTATGAATTCATAGTGGCCATATCTGGTTCGGAATGCAGTCTTCGGTACATCTTCAGGCCGTATCTTCAGTTGGTGGTATCCTGACTTAAGATCAATCTTCGAGAATACACCCGCCTGCAATTGATCAAACGGTCATCAATGCGGGTAAAGGGTATTTGTTCTTTAGTGTCATCTTATTTAGTTCTCTATAGTCGATGCACATCCTCAAAGAACCATCCTTCTTCTTAACAAACAAAACAGGTGCTCCCCAAGGTGAAACACTCGGTCTAATGAATCCCGGATCGAGCTCTTGGATTTGGATTTTCACTCTTCTAGCTCCTTTGGGGCCATCCTATAGGGTGCCTTGACCTTTGGGGCTGATCACGGCTCCAAGTCGATGGTAAACTCTAGTTGTCATTGGGAGGTAGTCTGGCGATTTTAAGGAAACACGTCAGGAAATTCTCGGACAACTTCAATGTCTTCTACCGTGCTTGGGTTTATCTTCATCATTTAAATAAACAAGGAATGCATGGCATCCCTTACGGTTCATCATCCTCCTAGCTTGTAGTCTTGACACTATTGGCACTCTTCTTCCCATCTTGATCCCATGGAAATCGTAGCTTCTTGTCGAGAAAGTGAAGCGAAATTTTCCTTTCCTTACGAGAGAATCGTGGAATGATTCCTAGCTAACTTGATCCATTCCTAGGATTATGTCTACATCGTCCATGGGTATTATGTTTAGTTCGTTAGCGAACCTTAAGTGATCTAATGTCGACTCTAGGTTCGAGCGAAAATGTAATAACGGCCATAATTCCTCCTATAGGCGATGAGATTCTCATATCACGGCTTGACCTTTCGGACCTAAGGTTCAGCATTTCTCGCATGATTTTGCAATGAAGGAATCTGAAGCACCCGTGTCGAAACGATCTATAATAGGTAGGTTGAGAAGAACTCCCATACCGCCAAGTTTCCTTGGTTACATTAGATTCGCCTCTGTCTTGGGCGTGAGCTCGGCTTTGAGCCATTTGAGGTGACAGGCGCTGGTCCTTGTTGATTTGGCGGTTCTTTGCTGGCTTATTCTTTGCCGCTTCTTTGGCGTTAGGCGTGATGTATCGCCTCTGCTTTGTTGTGGTGGCGGTGGTCTGCCGCCATCTTTATTCTTGGATTTGTTGTTGTGGCGGTACCACCATTGCGGCTCTTTGAGTTGTTGTTGTTGAGGTGGGGTGTTTGCCCTTTGGAGTTCTTTGGGGTTGGGGCTGGGCTACTGCGGTGGTTGGGGCTGGTGTATAGCCCTCAATGGTGAGCATTGCCGGTTGGTTGACCTTCCATCCGAGCGTGACATCGGGCAATTATTGGCGTAATGCCCGTTCACCCCGCATTTGTAACAGCTAACCACGTTTGCCGTGCACACACCCCTGTGTGCTCTATGGCATCTAGGGCATTGAGGTGCCCTTGGTGATCTGTGGTCCCTTGCGGTGGAGCATGAGCTGCTCTCTTCGACTTTGTCCTGCTGCTTGGGTTTTCCTTGCCACAGCGCTTGTGACTTCTTCTCCATAGTTTCATGGTTGTTATTCCAGCGGTTGGGCTCCCAGTTCCTTTTCCTTATCCGAATTTCCGTGTGCACGAGGCGACCTTTGTCTTATTCTCGCTCATAGTTGCTTCAATATCAAAGCTCGTCTTTAGAGCTTGATTGTAAGATAGGTCTCCATGGCTGGCAAGAGACATGCGTATCTCCATTCTCAGCCCTGACCTGAACTTTTCCGACATTTTCAGGTCGGTGTCTACCAGATCTGGCGCATATCTCGACATCTCGCGAAAGTGCGATCGTGAGTCGATTCGGATAATCTTTCTTGTTTTAGCAGGAAAAATTCCTGCCTCTTTTTCCCCCTATAACTTTTGGGGATATATTTTTCGTACAGCTGACTCTCTTGAAATCCTCCCACGAGAACTCTTCTAGTTGTTCAGCTGTAAAGGTCTTCTTCCTGGCCTCCCACCAGAAGTCAGCTGGTCCGATGAGCTGGAAGGTAACACACGACATCCTTTCCTGTGCCGTGCACCTTAGGAAAGTGAAAATCCGTTCAATGGCCCTAACCCATTGTTCGAACTTCTTCCGAACTCCTTTTCCGTTAAAAGCAGGAGGTTTTGCCTCGAGAATAGTTCTTCGATCCTGCGATCGGGTTGAGGTGGAGGCGTGGTTGGGGATTATCTTACGGTTCTTGTTCGGGATTCTACCCTTCCTCTAGGTCTTCCTCGACCTCGGGTTCTCTTTACGGTTTTCTTCTCGGGGCGTTACGCTATATAAAACATACCATCGTTAATTATTAAGCGCTTACAACTTAACAAAATAAGGTTTTCATAGCTTCTCCTTAAAAGCGATATAAGAGTAAAACAATTCATCCATAGCATAGACAATTGTCAATAAATAGGCCCCACTTGGGTGAAAATATATGTGGATAGATAACCAGGTTTGTCAAAAACACGGTGTCTAACATGAGAATCATAGAAAATTGAAATAACAGGTTTCGGGCCCACATGGCCAAAGAAAAAAAAATCAAGTCTTAGAACCATGGTATTGAAATAAAGGAAAAAGCTAGCACACATGCTAGTCATAACAAAAGCAATTCTAATTAAAACATCGCCTAAGGTCTCCACGAGTTTCCTTCCTACTCGCGTCTTCCTCGGGGTCTTCCTCCTCTTGGTCGTCTTCCTCATCCGAATCGTCCTCACGAGTCGTACTCTGGATGGTCTGCACCTGGTTTCCATCATCGGTATGTCGCGCAGGGGTCCAAAGTTATCCGCGCCGTATAAGTCGTAGTTGTGGCGGATCGGACTGTAGCATACTCGGGTCGGGTCATATCCGGGGAAGGTATCTAATACTCTCATCCGCGCTGTCCGTGGAAGGCTCTTCGTCTTGGTGGTGGTGGATCGGATGCGGTGGTAGGCGGTAGTGGCGGACGTCTTGGGTGTCCAAAACTGCGGTGGCAACACGGGCTCTCCCAAGGCTCTAGGGCGTGCTGCCCTATCCACCTCGTACATCCTACCCTCGTCCACTCGGTACAGGGGTATCACTGGGTCAACCTGTCTCGGAACCTCAAGGTACAGCCACTCTGGCGACTCATCACGCCAAGTGTACTCCCGTGGAGGGAGATAGGGTCCCATCGGTGCGGCTCCATAGATACTGTACACGTAAGTCAGGTGACTCACGAACCTAGGCAGATCCCCAATCAAATCATAACCTCGGGGAATGCGATAGATGTAGTCTCCGATACCTCTCGGGCATAACCATCCAGTACAAGGGAGTATAGCTAGGAGTCTCTTGATGCCATCGTGAGTCGGTTGCGCCATAGGCTCAAGGCGCTCCTCCACAACCGAAGGTAGTGCGCGAAACTCACCTAGGTCTTCCCGGCACATCCAACTTTCCCTATAAGTGCGCATCAACTCCTCGGGTGGGGCATGAGGTCCTACCCTCCTCCTAGCGATATAGCGCATCTCACTCCATCTGCCACGGTAAAGAAAAGAAAACTAACGTAAGCCAACTATCGTCATCTTAAAGCGAAAAGGATAGCATAACGAGAAGCAACTAGGCTAGAACTAACAATTCTATAAGGTAGGCATCATCATAATGTACAATATATATCACAACTTACCTTCTTAGTCTTACCCAAACACATACATATAGCTAATGATATCTCGATATACGCTCTGAAACCCTTGTCTTATATCAAACACTTAAGCTAGAGTTCAACAGACTCTATCGTATTCTGGGGACAGAATTAGGGATTCTGTTCTTCATAACAAATGAAGATCAGTGCGTTAGGAGTACGTAGGTGCAAACCATGCGTAAATCGGAGTCCTAACGAGGGAGATCTAGCTAGAACAAATCTACTGCGCAGTGCAGGAAATTTGCGCGATTGTGCAAAAATATCACTCAAGGTGTATGTCGGCGTGTCGTCTATCATCTTCGGTTCTTAAGTCGAGGCTGCACATCCTGAAGCCGTAAGTGGCGTCCATGTCGTGATTCGTGTTGCTGGTCACTTGTGTCCGAGTGATGATGGAGTGCCGGCGTCATTCAGCTTAGAGGTTGGGGTCGTCCTCGCTCGTCTTCCATCGTCCGTGCTCAAGGGTATCATTACTTTCATTCTTCCTATCGTTCTTTTGTTCGTATAAGGAAAAGAAGTTCGTACTTCTACGTTCTTTCATGATACGTGAGCATGCTCCTTAGAGTCTAAGTTCGTTTCATGATAACATATCATTCATCATAAATAAGATTTTGAAAGTCGGAGAGTAAAGTTTTATTTGCAAATTTGGAAGTATGATTTCAAAAGACAGTCATGATCAATCCATATACATTTTAAAATGAATTCGTTTGTTTCATGTTGATCGTTCGACTTGATGCTACCATACACTTCCATCTCAATACTTGAGCAATTGTATTGGCTCATTTCAAAAATTTTGGAAAAATTTCTTTCGACTTCAAAATTTTCAAAATAATAAAATTTCTCAATAGTTCCTCTAACTTGCTCATCATGCAGAAGTTTTCCATTTCATGAGTTTGAGAAAGAAATGCAGTTACCTTTTTCCCGGTTGAGCTCGATGTGATGGAGTGTTGAGAGGAGTCAGTAGGTTTCTAGAAGTCCAGTGACTCGATTTAGACTTAGAATAAAAGGTCTTGGGTTTTCAAAGGCAAAAGCTACGATACCACTTACATCACGACCCCAATCCGGACCAACCCGAGTGAGGCGACTAATACTAGGAGTAGTATTTTAGGGATTACGGGTAAAATAAAATGCATAAGAATAAACTAACATGCTTGAGCGAGAATATAGGGTGATGTTATAATGTTTTTGAAAAGGTTTAGCCATCGGACCCCAAAACTTGGCACGATCCGATGGGCATGATAGTTCATAACATAAAACATAAATAAAGGAGTTCGAGTATAGCGGCGGAAAGTGTGTGAATACATATATGACGATATGCATTGAAGGTATAACCCACATTCAAGTAAATCGGCGAGGACACTAGACTCCTCAACACATCCCCATCATCACCATCGAGCTCAACTGCACATTTAAAACAAACATGCGGGGCTAAGTACAAGAAATTGCACTCGGTGGACTTATGCGAAAATATTTTGATAGAATTTGGATTCTGTTGCCAATATCGAGTAAGTCGCGAGGGTTTTAGTTAAAATGCCTTGTCTTACCAAATCATTCGGTTAAATAAACATAGCACGGCAGCATTTTCTTGGTGTGTATGGTCCGTATCTCATAGTCACATACATAATAATAAATAATTAAATAAGCGTCGAGAGGAGGCCTCCCGTCTGACGCCGTGACCGGCCGTAATCCGTCTGACACAGATCACTCTCTGCAAGCATATGTTAACACGGCGTAGTTCCAACCTTCACGCCAATCCTAGCGGGGCATTTGTCATCCGACACGGGACCCGACATTAAAAGGTTGGGTGCTACCACAACAATTAATATAATAGTTCGACCATCTCCACAACCTACCCGGCATAACGAGATAGGATCCGTACACAAAACGAAATATTTTGGCGGTAATGCGGTAAAACATTTGATAAACAATCGTAGTATAAGTCTTTGTAAGTAAATTTATTTGATATGACGATGGGGTCATATTTTGAAAACAAAAGCCCATTTTTGAGATAAGAAGGAAAAGCCCACGGACTATGGTTCGTAGTAAAGGTCTGAGGTTCGATCGTTAGTCGAAATCCGTCATCATTGCGTTTGCGTCCACACCTTTCTGGCGAGGCTTTAGTCGTCGCTCAAGTCTATCGAGACTTTCGAAAACTTAAGATAACTTTGATATTTCATATCGATGTGAGACCGAATTCCTTAGTGAATTGATACGTCTCTAATCGTATCGATTGACTTTTCTCGTTCGCCGAGATCGTTCAACGATATAAATGCGTTTTCGATATATGGATTTCATTTATGAAATCCTTTCTTACTAATAGGTATTATACTCAATTAGTATATCTTCACAGCGTCTTGACGTATTTACAACCGTTTAATCGTGCGTTTGACTTTGAAAAGTCGGCGAAGTCGACATCGTCGACAAAGTCGATGATTTTGACTTTTAAATAGTAATTTCTTACTATTTTGCTTTATAAATCGAATTTAATCGATTTGAAAGCGTAAAGTCCTATTCCTCGATTTATCTTGTAAATCGAGGACTTATAATTATTTTCGCATTTTAATAATTCTTTTATAATTAAAAAGCGTATTTTGGTTTTAAACGTTACAAAATGAGCGTTAGTCTCAAACATAGCAATCTATGTTTATAAAATTTTGTAACATTTGAAAACTGTCCAGAATATTAATTTAGTAAATTTTCATAAATAAACTGTTTTAAAAGGATTTTAAAATCCTTATTAATTATCGATAATTTCGATAATTAGATTAAAAATACTAAATGATCTTTGAAAAATTTTCTAAATCAATATAGTGTATTATTATACACTATGGTCCAGAATATGAATTTATGAAATTCATATAACACTGTTTTCTATTTATTTATATATATACATATATAAATATTCATGGTAATTCCAATAAATAGGGAATAATCATCCAAAAATTCCCAAAATTGGTATATACCTATTATAACATCCCAACATCAGTATATAATATTTTCATAATCCATAGTTCATCATAACTATTTATTTCAATATATAACAATATTGTACACGGTAATTATGGATAATTACCAAATAAATAGTAAACAATTTCTAAAAATTCTAAATAATTTCCAATATCAATAAACATTATATTATAACATTGTAACATCATAATATCAACCAAAACCATTTGAATCATCACCATATGGAGCTACAAGCTCTCGGCTTTTTTGAATAAAAATGGTATTTGATTTTCAAAAATTCCAACAATTATATACTATGTTTATACACTATAGTATAGCAATATAACATCATAATATTTATCAAAAACCAATTAAATCATCACCATATGAGCTCATTGCTCTCGGTTTATTTGATTCCACTAGGTAAATGATTTTCAAAAATTCTAATAATTTCACACAATGTATAAACAATATACTAAAGCATTAAAACACCATTATATGTTCAAAAATAAAATCATACATCAACAAATATTTTCCAAAGGCTCACGGTATTACTTAAAATTTATGTATTTGATTTTCAAAAATTCTAATTAAATCATATAACATATAATCAATACATTAAAGCATTAATATGTCATTATATGATTAAAACAAAATTATACACCAAGGTATTTATCTAAGAGCTCACGGCATTTTCAAGAAAAATAGCCTAGGGTTTTCAAAAATTTTCTAAATCAATACTATAGTCTTAAATCATAACATAGATCATATATTCATCATAAAAATGCTTAGAACATGCTCGGCCATTATCATTTCTTTTTTAACTATTTTCGAAAATTGTAAAAACTATATCCTATAGTTTGAAAATAGTATAAGCAAGATCGTTCATATTTTCCATATACTATGTCCTATGTTCATCTAAACATACTTCTCACATATTTTCAAAATAAAATCCTCAAGAATAATTATGAACACATATCTCATGCTTAAGAACATTTAAACATTCATGTACATATATATATAAAACTCGAACACACATACAAAACATAATGAACATGCTCGATTATTTCTTGGAAAAATGGAAGATAAAAATCGAAGATAGGCCTTGTATTTACCTTGGAATGTCTAGGATGACAAGAACAAAGATATGGTATCAAGCTTGGAGGAGAAATGGAGAAGAAAAGAAGAACAAAAATTTTTGAAATGGAGAGGAGGAGCTCTCGGTTTTGGGCAGAAAATGGGTGAGGAAGGAGAGAGTTTGTGTGTTCCAAAATGTTAATGATAGAGTGTAATGAGAGTGGGGTGAATGGGAAGGGTCTCACCTATACCTATCTCTCTCTCTCTCGATTTTGGCCAAAATTGGCACAAAATCTGCAACACGATGGGGAGTGAGAGATGATCATTAGGCTAGAGCAAAAGCTAAGCCATGCATTGGTCCAAATTAAAAAGGCTCCCATGCTTGTTGGGGTAATAATGGGCGACACATAGGAGGGGTTTAGGGGCTGATTTTATTTCATCTCTACACCTAATATATTGTATTAATCATATAATAGGTCATAGATATATAATACATGTCAACAAAATAATTAAAACATCAACATATATAAATTGATATTCTGATCCAAAATTGAAAAAATAGGATTAAAGTATAAATTACACCTATTATTGATACTCATGTAATTTTCGTCCCAAATATACACATATATATCATAATATATGATTTAGATATTAAATAATAGCATAGGATATAATTATTACACATTTAGAGAAATAGAAACCCTAATTTCGAAAGCTTGAATTTAAATTTTATAAAAACTGAATCCTTCGATTTTTATGGCTGGAAATCTGATTTAAAGCTTAATATTATTCATATATATCATATTATAAAGTTTAGATACCATAGGATAATTTAATGGTATCATTTCATGTGATAAAACCCTTATTTAAAAGATTAGGGTTTTCGAAATTACAAATTGAAATTATCGAGTTTAATAACTCAATTATCGATTTTAATAATCATTAATACAGTAATTATATAAAATAATAATAGGAAATTAATTATTATAATTTCCCGAGCATTAAACTCATTTTTCAAAACGTCTCTAGACGTTAACGTTCAAAACGTCTCAAAACGTTCAAAATCGACTCATCTCAAAATGGTCGCAGTAAGTTCATACTTACTAAATAAATATATTCCATTTAATAAAGGAATTAAGATGGAAAATAATTCCAAGCTTCACTGCTCAGAAATTTTATGAAAAGCTGACGTTCGATACGCGTTTGACGTTTAAGAATATTGACGAATCATTTCGTAATATTTCAATCCTTTAATTCGCAATCCTTATTGAATTATGAAAAGGAATTCGTTGTAACGATATCGTATCGAAGTCACAAGATTCGATGTCGCAAAAAGATAATATACGGCAAAAACCCTAATTACGGTTTCAGAATACCGTAATCGTATATTCGTTTCTTTGGAATATTACATAATCATTTAAAGAATTTTAGCATTAGTTGAAAAGTACTGTAAACCAGGACAGTTGAAAAGAGTAGCAAAGTTGTTCTATTTTGGTAATAAAGCCCACCTGGAAATTATTGTTCGTCTTTATCGTTTTCCTTACTCGTCAACGTCCAGCTGGTGCGTCAGCGTCCACACCTTTATATAAAAAGGATGCTTTAGTACGTCGTTTACGTAATTCGAGACTTACAAAGTCTATAGTCAAATTCGATATTTCATATCGACGTGAATTGAATTCCTTAATGAATTTAATTCGTTTCTCAGACGCGTATCAATTTTACATTTCTCGTTCTTCGATAGAAACGAGATATGTGTTATAAATGACCAATTTACCCCTCTTGGTAAATGGTCCAACGTTTTTCTCACGTTTTTCGATTTCATGACTTTAAACATGAAATCCTTTCATATTAACGTGATATCATTAGCAGATGATACGTCTTACGCATATTAGCGTATTTATCGAACGTCTTTCGTACGTTGATTTCAAAAGTCAACAATTTTGACTTTTTCTTAGTAAATTAATTACTAAGTCTTATTTTAATATTAAATTCTTTCGAAAATCAATTTCTAATTGATTTCTTTTTATAAACAGTTTTAATATGTTTAAAAATAATTTTTAAACATATAATTCATTATAAATAATGAATTTAAGGATTAAAAATCCTTATTTGAAATTAAAAATAGCTCACGGCTATTTTAAGTTTTATAACTTAAATAATTTCGAAATTTTTTTCAAATATGTCTAAAATAATATTTAGACATATAATTTATTAATAAACTTAATTAAAAAGGATTTAAAAATCCTTAAAAATTCTTAAAACCTCTCGGTAATTAGTAAAAATTACCCATTGATGTCTAAAATTTTTTCTAATTTAATATAGTGTATTATTATACACTATGGTCATTAATATGTCATAGGATCAACTAGACATTGTTCAATCATCATCTTATTATTAATGTAAAGCCTCGGTATTTTTAATAAAATGCTCAATAATTTCATTAAATATCCAATAAATTAACACAAGGTCCAAACATTAGTCCATAATATATCTATGTCACATAATCCACTATATAACAATGTTATGTCATATAATTTGTTCCATAGCTTTCGGCATTTTCATAATATTCAACAAACAAGTTTGTAAAATTTCCCAAAAATTACAATATGCACATAAACTATATTGTAGTAACATTACAACATAACAATTATCAAAACAAATTTATTCATCACCTTAATGAGCTTAGCTCTCGGTTTATTTGAATAAAATAGGTAATTGATTTTCAAAATTTCCAATAACAACCTAAAATGCATAAAACATATTCTAATCTAATAATTTAGCATTGCATGTACTCAATAAAATCACACATCAATTTATATATATATATAGCTTCGTATTTTCAAAACAATTCATAAGATTTTCTAAAATTCCCAATAAATCACAAAGGACTTATATATCATCTTAAATCAACAATACGCCATTGCATGTCCCAAATAAAAATCATTCATTAACATATAATTATATATATAGGTTCGGTTATTTTGAAAAATATAGAATTGATTTTCTAAAAATTTCCAATAAATGTCTATACACTCTTAGTTTATCATAACACAAGATTAACACCTTGCATGTACAAAATAAAATCATACACATATATATATATATATATATATCTCGTTCTTATGAAAAAATAGCAAGAATGTTTTTTTAAAAATTCTCAATTAACTTATATTCATTTCCAATACATCAATAATCATTAATATCACATTGCATGTACAAAAATAAAATCATACACCCACTTATTTCAAATATAGCTCTCGGTTTCAAAAGAACAATAGCATAGATCTTTCCAAAAATTTCAAATAAATTCTATAGTCATATATTAACTCATAGATCACAATTTCATGCTTCAATACTACCTCAAAGCTCTCGGCCCTTTCAAACAAATTTCATACATATTTGAATAAATTTTAAAATATGATCCAAGCTTCACAACATAATGCTATATAATCTTAGAACATCACATACTCATTGCTTCGAAAATTCTTTGAACAAAAATCTTACATGCAATACTTTTGAAAATAAGAACACATATTCAACATACTTCTTGTCATCTATATACATGCAATAGCAAAGTATCACCAACAAAGTTCATCAAGAACACATGCAAGAACTTTACATCTTTCGAAAATTCTAAGAAAATCGAGAACCAAGGATGCTTTGTTTCAAATCCCACCTGGATGTATGGATTAGTGGAACAACTCAAGGTATCTAAGTGTTGTATGGAAGATAGGAAGAAATTTTCAAGCTTGGCTATGGGTGGAAGCTCTCGGCTATGGCTAGAAATTGGGGAGGAAGGAGAGAGTTTTGAGAGAGAATTGTGGAGAGTTGAGAGAGAAGGAGGATGTGATTAAGTGTTGAGTGTGTAAGTGAATGGAATGAACAAAAATCTGACCTTCTCCCTCTCTATACCTCACGTCCCAGCTCTCTTTCTCTCTTACACAAGAGAGACTCCTCATATTTCCATAATATTTTATGTAGATAGTGGATACTAATCATGAGTGTCTTACACAAAATATACCTTGAAAATAGCTAAAATATCCCACTAATGGCTGAGTTCATATATAAAATATAATACATGAGAGATATATAAAAGAAATTGGAAGGATAGCACACTTAAAATTTTCGGTACTAACATATGCAAATATATGGGCTTTCGCCCTTGCATTAAAACATAGGTTAAAAATTTTATTTCATGTCATTAATAGGTATATACACCATGGTATATGATCTAGATAATAATTATAGCATAGGATAATTAAAAGAGCATAAATTTTTAAAGGAAAACCCTAATTTCATAATATTAGGGTTTTCGAAACTAAGGTTGAGCTTTTTATTCATTCTAATGTTCAAACATTAATTAAATGCTTATTGGTACTGTAATATCATAAAAATACCATAAAAATTAATTTCCTAAAGTTTCTTGATCATTAAAACCATCGTTCATCTTATCTCTAAACGTTGACGTTTGAAAACGTCTCAAAATGTTACGTATCGACTCATTTTTAAAATGGTCGTAAATACTCGTAATCTCATTATAAAAAATATTCCATTAATAATGGAATGTAATTCCAAGCTTGATTGCTTAAGAAATATCGTGACATTTCAATAGTCGATATGCATTCGACGTTAAAAATGTACTGCCGATAAAAGTTAAAACTTTCGATTCTTTCATTCACTAAGTTGAGTGAGTGTGTAATAGGAAATTATTCCTTGTAAAAAAAAAAAAAATTGAAATCATACTTGATTTCATATGTGATTTGATTTCACGGCAAATTTTTATTTTACGGGTTTTAAAGACCGCAATTAGGCTTTTAAAAACTGCGGGTTATTACAAAAACATTACAGCAACACATTTTGTCTTTTTCTGTCTTGTTAATTAATAAAACCACACCACTCTTCACCACTACCCATCTGCACAACTCAAGCAACGAGACAACGAACAAGGTAAAACCTCCTCTCAATCCTCATATTCTTTCTTTCAATTACAGAATCAATCACAAACTACAGCATACATTTATACATGTTAGATTGCATAAACTCAAGTTACATATCTCAAACCATAACATACAGATAATCTATTCAAACAAATAAAATGCTAGATGCATAAGAAATGTTTTTGAACCTAGATTTCTAGTGTTTGTATGAGCCACTATGGCTCGGCTACCGATCAACACTGAGGCAGGCGGCGGACGCGCTACCTGGACGAGAGAGACGGTTGCGACGTTGGTCGTGGACGGCGACGCTATCACCGTTGACGGAGAGCGGATGCGGCAGCCCTGCAAAACTGTGAGAGAAAGAAAAAAATGTTAGATAATTATTTTTACAAACAAAATTAAGAAAGAAAGGGGCAGACCCACCCATTGTCTGTGCGCGTGTGTGTTCCAGAAGAAAGAGAGGAGGAGAGCCGTGGAGGACGGTGTCAGCACATCGTCGGCACGATCGGCCGGAGATGATGATGACGGCGCCAGATCTGGCACGGCTGACCAACGAAGGCGGGGCGACGACGTGCTGGCCGAATACGGAGGGGACCTCGGCGGCGATCTATTAGGGACAAACAATTATCTTAAAGATAAGTTGTAATTTCTCTCGTTATGTCATAATAAGGGGAAATTATATCCCATGAATATCACATACTTTTCTTTACTTGTACTCTTGCATTTCATGCTAAAGAGTATCTCATTCATAGCATTTTATTATCATAACAGTCACATGAAGATATAACTTCACTGTTATCAAAATCTGGTAAGCCCATCAGGGGTCATTGCATCCATGTGCATCATAGGGAAAATATCTCGTCTCATCGAGATCTTATTTACATCATATATCCTCGATGTCCGTCACCCTACCGATCTCGCAACCTTTAGGTTATCAACAGGTCAATCTACATCATACCTGATGTTTATCACTTTACTAATTCAAAACTTAGGCGACAAGATAAGTCAATCTTTATCTTACTTATTGGTCTCTAGGATTGAAGAAATTTCGTCATATCGACTTTCAAAAGATATGGGTTCGTAAACCAAAATAACATTCAACTCAATCCATATATTCTTTGAATCGAATAATTTAGGATCTAGGGTCCAAGACCGAATGACGACTACCGAGATTTCTTTGGTCATATGGGTTGGCTGACCCACACAAATATTCTCTCACCACATGAGGGTTTGGTTTCAAAAGGACACATTTGTAAATTCTTGGGTTGAAAATTTTCTTCAAAAAGTGAGAAACTCATGTGATTTCTCAATTTGAACTAGTCATGAGTTAAACTCAATGATGTAAATTTGGTAATGAATAGAATTTGAAACCTTATATACACATTATAGGTCATCATCAAAGGTTCCTCTATATGTCATAGCGCCTCTTGTACCATCGGGAATACTACTTTCTAGTATCATTCTAAAATTTAATCGACCGAAAAATTTCCGCTTTACAAAACTATAAACTAACATCAACTGACTCGCAATTTCTAGACAAGGAAGCGAGATTTGGTTCTTCACAAGAATTATAGTACTCTGTGATAGGAGTACGTAGGTGTAAACCGCTTGAAAATCGGAGCTCTAACGGGAGAACGAGCTAAAATAAAAATATTGCGCAAAACAGTTTTCCTGATGCCGAGCTCGGGATACCGAGGTCGTAAGTGATACCGATGTCGGTTGTTGCCGAAATCATTTGCCAAAGCCGAGGTCATTGCCGAGGTTATTGACATAATGACGGTCATTAAGGCCGACGCCAAAGCCGGCCGAAGTCGATAAGGTCGACGCAAGTCAAGTCGAATGATGCGAAGTCGAAGTCGAGGTCGAGGTCGAAGACAATGTCGGTTATAATTTTAATTGTCAAGGTCGAGGTCGCATGATGCCAAGTCGAAATCGATGTCGTATATGCCGATGCCGGCCGTAGATGCCGACACCAAGTCGAAGGTACCGGCGTCGGCCGGTCGAGACGCAGGTCGTATATGCCGAGGTTGTACATGCCGAGGTCGTATATGCCGAGGTTGTACATGCCGATGCCGAGGTTGTTTTCCGAGGTGGAGGTGATCCGACCGAGGTCAATATAAATTGGCGAGGTGGATGTCACACCGCCGCTGTCAAGTCGGCCGAGCTCGTACCCACCGGCTCGTCACGAGGTCGCACCGCCGAGCTCGGCCGAGGTAGACAACCAAGTCGCACTACCAAGGTCGGACTAGACTTTTGAGGTCGGACCGAATCGACCGAAAGCGAAGTCAAAATTATACATGCCGGTGCCGTCAAGTCGAGTTCAAGGTCGACTACATGATTGCGAGTTCGCCTTTAACCGACTCTAACGAATTCTTTGATCACATTTTTACTGCTTCCAACGAAGAGTCATAGATGATTTGAGTCCCGCCGTGCGTGAACTTCCAAATAAAAGATCATTCTTGTGTCACTTATCGCATAGTGACATTCACTATCTCGACATCTTTTCCAATTCGAGCTTGAATTTTCTTCTCGATATCAATTCGAGATTCTCGTGATGGAATAAAATTCTAATAATCCATCTTCCTATGTTCTTCGCAATTGGGGTCATGCGTCTTAAACTGCTCACGCTCTTTCGGGATAACATACCCATCATCGTAAACATCCTTGGGAATTGAAATAAAATTTTCAAATATTCATAACAATAAATTTCTATTGATTTACATGAATTCAAACATTTCATCCCAAAAAATTGTCAATACATTCTCGTATGACATTATCATAAGTTGGTGGCGAACCAACGACTTTCAATCAATTCTCATAACTTCATTTGGGATGACAATAGTCATTAATCAAAACAATATGGAGAATTGCGAATAAAATTTCAATATGACGAACATAGTTCGCTTTAAATGATTTATTTCTTGCGAAAAATTTTCAATCAATAATCCATCAATCAATATATCATGGTTATTTACAACCTTTTCATTTCATTTGTCGATAATGTTCTATCGACAACAAATCAAATTCATAAATCACTTGTCGATAATGTTCTATCCACACCAAATCGTTGGTCGATAATGTTCTATCGACACCAATCATTGGTCGGTAATGTTCTATCGACACCAATCATTGGTCGATAATGTTCTATCGACACCAAATCAAATTCATAAATCTCAAATTTTTCTTTTCAAAGATGAGAAAATAATTTACCTTTTTCCAGTTGAGCTTGATGTGATGGAGTGTCGAGCAGTGTCGGCTGACCTCTAGAGGTCTAGTGACTCAATCTAGACTTAACTCTGAAAAGAGGCTTTGGATTCAAAGAGCGAACTGCTCTGATACCACTTTGTGACAGCCCCTAAATCCTAATTACGATTTAGCGGGGCTAATACTTGGAATAAGAATCAAGGAAGCTTTAATCAATATATGTACAAGAACTCATATGTTCTGGAAGTATTCAACTAATCAACATCATAAGATAAATTAATTCAATTGCAGCGGAAAAACGTGTGAATACACATATGACGATGTGTATTCAAGTTTCTTATATATCGTATTCAAAAGGGGTTCACCGCCCGACACATCTCCATCCATTATCTACTCAACTGCACATTTAAAACAACATGCAGGTCGAGTACAAGATTGCACTCGGTGGCTCATGCCAAAATAATTTATCAAGTTCAAATTTCTCGCTTCATCACAAGAATACACGAGGTTTTAATTTGAAATACTCGTGCTTACTAAATAATTTCTTTCATTTTCCATAAAGATTGCCCGCCGACATTTTTCCATGTATGTATGATCCGTATCCACCACAATAATTCATTCCACAATAATTCCTACTGGAGAGGATGCCTCCTCACAGACGCCATGACCGCCGAGCACCCTTTCAAAGACACAAATACAAATAATCGCACAAAATCCGTGCCATCTCAAGACAGATAAGAATTCTCCATCATCCTTGGGGTACTTCCAAGAATACGAATTCAAGCATGTCATAAAGTGGGAGTTACCCAACATTATGCATCAACAATCATGGATCGATACATACATAAAACATAAATATTTTGATGTAATTAAATAAATCATTTCATAAATATTTGCTTGCAATAAAGCATCATAAATAAATCATTTGGTAAATTCTACCAGTTTGAGTATAGTAAAGCCCACCTTTACTTTTGAACTTCGAATTTCGATACGCGTGTTGTTCTCTCCTGGTTGCGTGTCAGCCTTCACGTCCCACCTTTACGCAAAAATTTACGTTTAGCACGTTGGCATGCTTTTCGAGATTTTCAAAGTTCATTCAACTTTGATAAATAAAATAATGATTCGAAGTTCTAATAAACTTTATATGTCGTTTCTACGCGTATTTCAATAAAAATAATTCTCGTATATCGAGAGACGTAATATGATCTCCGTCTCATTTTAACCTTTTAGGTTAAATAATTAACGTATAATAACGTTATTCAATAAAATGATTTCAATTATGAAATCTTTTCTCACCATTGAGATATTCAGATAAAAGTAATACGTTTTTCACGTATTAGCGTATTTAATGAACGTATTTCGTACGTCAATTTCAAAAGTCAACCATTTTGACTTTTCTTTATAAATCTTAAATAAAATACATTTTAATGTATAAATCGATTTTCAATCGATTTCTTTTCAATACTCGATTTTTCACGCCAAATCGATAAACTTGATTAATATTTTCTTTCAATATTAATCTTTTAATACTTTAAGCATTATTTATGCTTTTAACGTTATTTAATATAACGCTTCATCGTAAACATAATATCCTATGTTTAATAATTCTCGAAAATTCAATTATGTCTAATATAATTTTAGACATATAATAAATTATTATTCTTGATTAAAAGGAATTAAAATTCCTTATTTTCATCACATAGCTCACGACTATTGTGTAAAATTTTCAAACTTGTTCCAAAAATTCCTCTAAATTCATATAGTGTATTATTCTACACTATGATCGTTAATATGTATTAATATCAATATAGAAAAATTTGGAACTCACCTATAACACTATATAGGCCACGGTTTTTATGAAAATTAATCCAAAATTTTTCCAAAATTTTTAATAATTATACACAAGCCTCAAATATTAATATATATCATAATTATAACCTAAAGTTTAATAAAATCAAACTATACACCATAGTATGATCAAGGTATAGCTCACGGCCCTTTAGGGCTTTTCAAACCAAACAATTTTTATAAAATCCTATAAAATTACACTATGCTTATATGCTATCATATAGCACTAATACATCATAATATCAAATAATAACACAATACAAACCATTAAATCCAAGGACCTAGTTCTCGGCTATTTTGGAATAAATTAGCCACATAAGTCCAAAAATTCTAATAAATTCCTACATCACCTAATCAATACCCTAGATCAATAATATGCTATTATATCAAGCATATAAAAAATTATACAACAAGGTTCCAACTCCTTTCATTTTCGCGCTTTGGTATTTTTACCCAAATGGTTTCCAAAAATTTCTAAATTAATATCATGCATTCCTACAACACTTTAGATCAATAATCCAACCTTAAATCATACCTAGCAAAATTCGAGCATCACTAGAATAATTTAAATAAATTGTTAAGCTTAGTAAATAAATAATCTATGCACATATTAACATATGTAACATAATTTCTAAGCTTATAACATGCTAGCATGATTTATTACCTAAATCATACATGCTGAAAATAATAATTTAAAACGTAGGATTATTGAAAAAGATAGGTTTTATCGAAGCTTGTTCGATATCTAACCTCGTTATCGGAGTCGATCAGCTGTAGGATAACAAGAGCTCAAACAAATGGAGATAAAAGAAGAAGAAAATGGTTTGGTTTTCTTGAAGAAGCTCACGGCGATGAGTTTGAAGAGAGAGAGAATGAAGATGAGAAGTGTGATGTGGTATTGTTTCAAGCCTTTAATACTTAGGCAATTTAAAATGAATTGCAAGACTACACTCTCACTTGTAACCTCTCGGCTCTCTCACTCTCTCTCCCACAAATGAATGAAATTGGAAAGTCAAAGATGATTAGGTCACTCTAAAATATCTCTTACACATTACTAACTTCTTGTAAGCTTTAATAAAGCTTTTTGGGATAACAAAATAAAAATTTTGTCCCAAGTTCATATGTCACGACTTCAACTTGGTAGCATGGGATAGAGAATTCAGATTTTGGTGTTGCAACTACTAGTGTATTTATTACACTCTTTCCAAAAAAATAATACACTCAAGTGTATTAAATCAAAATCAAGAATTGTGTACATAATGTCAAAATAATCGGCAATAATACAAACATATTGCTAGTGTATTTTCATCTACACATTTTACTTGGTAAGTGTGTATTAATACTACACTTAATAAATATCACAAATTGAATGATCAAAATTAAATAATCCTAAGTTATATCACATAGGATGTTTTCGCACTTTCACATTTTAAATGCCCAAACTTTGATTTTCATGCTATAAGTAGATATATAGCATAATATATATCCTAGATGATAATTTATATCATAGAAAAATTTATCGAATTAATCCATAGGTAGAAAATCCTAATTTCGATTTAGGGTTTTCGAGAATCTTAAATAATCACAAATATCATTCCAATATTTTCTAGCATGAATTCAATGCTAAATAATATTCTAATTATATAAAATAATCATAGGAATTTAAATATCATAATTCCTTGATCGTTAGACTTGATTCTCAAGTCATCTCTAAGCGTTAACGTTTGAAACGTCTCAAAACGTTAAATATCGACTCATCTCAAAATGGTCGAAATAAAGCTGATTACTGACTCTATTAAATGTATTCCAATAATAATGTTATTAAATTCTAAGCTTAAAACTTAGAAAATATCACGAGCATTTAATCATCGATACGTAATCGACGTAAAAATAATACTTGTTGAAATCGTTACATATTCGTATTTCTCAATTCACATTCATTTGTGAATAAAACATAGGAATTTATTATTCCAAAATAATCGAAATCATTATTCGATAATTTATTAATTCGATTATCGAGACGAAACCCTAATTTACGATTTTATTATCGTAATTGGCTTTTAATAAATCGGGTATTACATTCCACCCTTTAAAGAAATTTCGTCCCAAATTTGCATACATCAAAAGTATGGGGCATCTTAGCACCATAACATCTTAAATTTCACGTAATTTTCATTTGTCCATGGTTTCTCCATCGACTTTCATCAAAGACCCAATTTAATTCTTAATCATCGAATCATACGATCAAATAGTCGAGATGTTCATCAAAACTCATATTTGAGTTAAAGATCACGTCATTATGATGAATTACGTGATTTGGGTCATATTTATATATCTTTAGTCGTGACACGTGGAAAAACATTTTGTACATTCCCCTAATTTTAATTTTTTTTGTGGAAGTATTAATCTATAGGCTACTGGGCCTATTATTTCTAGGATCCTCGCAAGGTCCTATAAAACGTGATCTCAACATTCATTGTACTTTAAACTTTATAATTTCCCTCAATGGAGAAATCTCAAGGAACTCTATTTTCGCATTCAAAATACTTGTTCGGATCTCACGCGCATCAACAGATGACTTTTGTCTGCAGATCGAGCTTCTCTCGCCACTTGCCTTATTTGGCAAATATCTTAATCATTTCATTTACGTTGTCAAGACCTTATACTTTCTCTCACCTACTTTATTACAATAAAGTGGTGGTCGATATTTATTTCCATATAATGCCACGTGTGGCTATGTCAATCGTTGTTGACAGTTATAGTCGTACGTAAACTTAATAAGTGGTAAAACATGTTTCCACTTGTACCTTGATTTAAACATTAATGTTCTCATCGTATCTTTAAACATTCAGATTGCCTTTTATCGTCCATCCGTCCATGAGGGACATCTACGATAAGGTTCAATATCGTGCATAACTCCATTTTGGTGAGCTAGCTCAAAATCTAGGGTAAACTTTGAATCTCTATCTCAAGTGATAGGTATTGGGACCCCGCAAAGATACGATTTCATTTATGTACGATCGAGATAAAATTTTCAGATCTCCGAGTCATCCGATAGGCGAGATAAGCATATTTGGTGAGTCAATCCACTACTACCCATATAGTAGTGTTACTTTACGACTTTGGCAAAACCCGATATAAAATTCTATGGTTATGTCATTTCATTTTCATTTGTATCTCATTAGAGATTATAACCTCTTTATAAGGTCATTGATACAATGCCTTCACCTCTTATAACCGAGACAATGCTCACAATGAGGTTATAGCTCATTTCATTCTTTACTATCTAATTTTTCTCAGAAACATAATATACTTTAATGTTGCTTGGGTGGGCGGTATGAGGAATATCATGAGCTTCATTCATGATTTCATTTCTAAGCTTTTTATTGCTTGAAATGTATATATAATCTTTCCTTAGACAATATGACATTGTCAGGCGCCTCTTTAAAACCCTTCAGCCCTTCAATAGGTGATAGTTTATATCACAATTGGAATCTTTTACTGATTCGAGCCAACCTTTCTACCTCATTTTTAAGTCTCTTGCTCGAAGAAATAATTCAACTTTTATGGTTTGTGAAGATCTCACGACTTATTCCATATAGGAAAATGTCTCCAAAAATTTTGCACGTATCTTCACGCTATTTCAAGTCGTGAGTTGGGTAATTTATTCGTGAGGTTCAAGTCATCGCGATGCGTTGACTATCATCTTCTCACTTTAATAAGTGGCCTCATATTCATTTGTCCTCAGAATTTGATTCTTCGGAAGACATCATGTGTCTAAGGAATATTCTTTCTTGTCAAATTCATATATTAAACTTGGCAAAATTTTGCTCGACTCTAAAAGTCCGCAATACGCCCTTCGATGTTCTTTAGGTTCTTTCTCATCCTTCATATGGATAAGAACATCGCTCATAAAGATTTAGACAAAATTGTCTAAGTACATATGAAACACTCGATTTTTGAGGTTCATGAATAGGGTCGTGTACTAGCTCATCCGATTGGCATGACTATAATCTCATAGTAACCATATCTTATTCGGAAAATTTTGCTTTCGTACATCGAGATACCATTTACACATAAGCCACCATTTACCTATGAGTCTCATATTATCATAGGACTCGATGTCTCGAGTGGCCTTCGTCGAATCGCACTTTCGCTTAGAAACTTGCCTAATTCAGTGCGTTTTGCCTTATATATATTCGACGATCTTTCTCTTTTAAATAGCTGGGGTCACAATGCTCCTGCTACTTTTGATTCCGTAAGTGTGTGTTTCTTTTATCGTAAAGTAAGGTCGATTTGATAACGGTAATTCCCTTAATCCTTGAGGCGATAAGATCCCGTCCTTTGCCATTCTCGCCTCTTTCGGTATGATAGACGGCACAGACGTGGGGCGGCATTTGGAACATCGTGGTACAACCATTCCTTTATGCCTCGCTTAACTTGTCGGGACCAGTGACAAGCACCAGAGGTGCCATTCCACATGCATTATATATACACTTGAGCTCACGACAAATCACGATAAGTCCGCCCAAGTCTCGAATTTTCTACTTGAAGAAGATATTCTCTTGATACTTGTTTTGCAAGATCCCGCTAATCTGTTGGCAAACGATGGATAAGTTAGTGGATGTCATCCGATCCATCTCTCCATAGTTACTAGCATTCATCCAAGATGTAGAAATTCTTCCAAAACTGTCCCAAGTCATGCCCAGCTTTATAATAAGAGAGTCGATACTACGTATGAACTCTAACTTGTAGCCTTGTGATTAACCTTCACTTGTCGGACTCTCTTTTCTTACCATCCGAGAGATAGTTCTAGATGAGCCAATCTTATATTAAAGCAATTGTGGATTCAAAATCTCGTTGCATAGAATTTCAAATGGATAGGCTATGCCGTGCTTCTAATCACGTGAGTGACATCCATTTTGAAACTTACTTTCTTGAATTATATCTACGCTCCACATAGATATTATGATCTAACTCATTTGTTAGAACCTTAGGCGATCATAGGCCCAATTTTAAACTCGAGCAACACCGCGATGGCCATAATTCTCGTATAGGCGAAGAGATTTTCATTTCTCGATTCTTTTACCCTAATTGAGTTCTATCGCTTCTCACGCATACTTGTGCGATGTTAGAAAACGAAACACCTATATTGAATGTAAAAATTATAAGTATTATGAGAATTTTCTCATATCTATCGCCTTCCCGATTTGTTTGTCTGCTTTCTGTGCAGTATAGCTCGTCAACGGTGTTCCGCTTATTCAAGTAAACATCTTTTCGATATCATTGTCCTTTCCTTGGGACATTATGTTTCCTTGCTATAGCCTTTTGTTACTTAGCTCATCATATCCTTCTCGATGTCGAGACTATTATGCTTTTATCAATAAGATTCTCGTGGTTAGGTTTATATCGACCTATCCTCGATATTAATATCTTGATATCTTGATCTCATTGTAGAGATCGTGATGTTCTGACACTATCATTCATTTCGATCCAAGATGAATGATTAAATTCTCCTTTTCACTCTATCAATCTTAGGAATATATCTCTCATATATCCTTACTTTAAACTCTTTCCGGAGAAAGTTCTTGATCGGCATTTAGTGCCATTGTTTGTAATATCCCTTTTGGATATACGCTATTTATTCTTAATCTTTATTAATTCATTATGCAATTTCGCATAGGATAAAATCCTTGGTCCGCTAGGGACATATTATACTTTTGCTTGACGTCAAATATCTTTACCATTTTCTCGACATTCGATGAATGCTTCATTCTCATGTCGAGATACTTAATATTCCACTTTATTGATCGTAACAAAAGTATGAGGGTAAGATTTACTATTAGATTCACCTTAAGATTCTTCCATGTGGATCTTTTCATTTGTTCTCTTGAAAACATTTCCTTTGCAAAAGTCTAAAGAAGCTATATTGCTTGTTAATTTCTAAGACACGCAAGACAAGTTGCGTGTCAATACAATTTAGAGCACTAAGATCCATTTCAAATAATGAATCTGCTTTTACTCGCTTCTTTACTTCAAAGGAATTACTTTACTTATCAAGTCATAATATCACCGAAACTTATATCATATTGTGGCTATCTCATAATTGTATAGCTCATAATTTCTTCTTGTTATTTTGGACTTTTGTCCTTTTCTTGAGCATGGTGTCGAAAGTAATATTACTTTCATTATATTTCGGTTCTTACTCTCGTGACTAGAACCGCTATTAATGTCATATAGCTTGGTAAGGTAGTACATTTGTACACCATAACTTAGATTCCAAGCATCTCATCACCATGTCTTCATTTTGGAGATATTTTCTCCATACTTGATTTACGTGCTAGGGCTATCCTAGCTGTTTACACATCTCAATGATTATGATTCCTCAATCTCATTATCATTGGTTTAACCAAGTCTCAATTACTTGGAATTGATTATGCTCAAGCAAAATCTCATTGATTGAGGTATAAAACGAGAGATTCATTATCTGAGATGCTATCGCTTCTTTACATATATATATTCTTTGAAAAGAACATTGTGCATCTCCATTCTTTAGACATGTCCAACCTACTAAGGAGGGGACCTCGACGGCGGCGATCTATTAGGGACAAACAATTATCTTAAAGATAAGTTGTAATTTCTCTCGTTATGTCATAATAAGGGGAAATTATATCCCATGAATATCACATACTTTTCTTTACTTGTACTCTTGCATTTCATGCTAAAGAGTATCTCATTCATAGCATTTTATTATCATAACAGTCACATGAAGATATAACTTCACTGTTATCAAAATTTGGTAAGCCCATCAGGGGTCATTGCATCCATGTGCATCATAGGGAAAATATCTCGTCTCATCGAGATCTTATTTACATCATATCTCCTTGATGTCTGTCACCCTACTGATCTGCAACCTTTAGGTTATCAAATAGGTCAATCTACATCATACCTGATGTTTATCACTTTACTAATTCAAAACTTAGGCGACAAGATAAGTCAATCTTTATCTTACTTATTGGTCTCCGTGATCAAGAAATTTCATCATATCGACTTTCAAAAGATATGGGTTCGTAAACAAAATAACATTCAATCGAATCCATATATTCTTTGAATCAATAATTTAGGATCTAGGTCCAAGACCGAATGACGACTACCGAGATTTCTTTGGTCATATGGGTTGGCTGCACCGTCACAAATATTCTCTCACACATGAGGGTTTGGTTTCAAAAGGACACATTTTGTAAATTGGGGGTTGAAAATTTTCTTCGAAAAAGTGAGAAACTCATGTGATTTCTCAATTTGAACTAGTCATGAGTTAAACTCAATGATGTAAATTTGTAATGAATAGAATTTGAAACCTTATATACACATTATAGGTCATCATCAAAGGTTCCTCTATATGTCATAGCGCCTCTTGTACTACTGGGAATACTACTTTCTAGTATAATTCTAAAATTCTAATCGCACTGAAAAATTTCCCGTTTTACAAAACTATAAACTAACATCAACTGACTCTCGCAATTTCTAGACAAGGAAGCAGGATTTGGTTCTTCACAAGAATTATAGTACTCGTGATAGGAGTACGTGGTGTAAACCGTTCGAAAATCGGAGCTCTAACGAAGGAGAACGAGCTAAAATAAAAACATTGCGCAAAATAGTTTTGCTGATGCCGAACTCGGGATACCGAGGTCGTAAGTGATACCGATGTCGGGTTGTTGCCGAAATCATTTGCCAAAGCCGAGGTCATTGCCGAGGTTATTGACATAATGACGGTCATTAAGGCCGACGCCAAAGCCGGCCGAAGTCGATAAGGTCGACGCCAAGTCAAGTCGAGCAGATGCCAAGTCAAGTCGAGGTCGAGGTCGAGGTCAAGACAATGTCGGGTTATAATTTTAATTGTCAAGGTCGAGGTCGTGCATGATGCGGTCGAAATCGATGTCGTATATGCCGTCAGATGCCGTGAATCTAACCAAGTCGGTAGATGTCGGCCGATTGGATGAGGTCGATCCGAGGTCGACCGAGGTTGTACATGCCGAGGTTGTATATGCCGGGTCGTATATGCCGAGGTTGTACATGCGGCCGAGGTTATTTTCAGGTGGAGGTGATCCGACCGAGGTCAATATAAATTGGCTAGGTGGATGTCACACCGCCGCTGCCGGTCGAAGCCGAGCTCGTACCCACCGGGCTCGCTTCTGCCGAGGTCGCACCTGCCGAGCTCGAAGCCGAGGTGGACAACCGAGGTCGCACTACCAAGGTCGGACTAGACTTTTGAGGTCGGACTGAACTGACCGAAAGCGAAGTCAAAATTATACATGCTGGTGCCGAAGCCGAAGTCGAGTTCAAGGTCGACTAAGCATGATTACGAGTTCAGTCTTTAACTGACTCTAACGAATTCTTTGATCACATTTTACTGCTTCCAACGAAGAGTCATAGATGATTTGGAGTCCCGCCGTGCGTGAACTTCCAAATAAAAAGATCATTCTTGTGTCACTTATCGCATAGTGACATTCACTATCTTGACATCTTTTCCAATTCTGAGCTTGAATTTTCTTCTCGTATATCAATTCGAGATTCTCAGGATGGAATAAAATTCTAATAATCCATCTTCCTATGTTCTTCGCAATTGGGGTCATGCCTTAAATATCACGCTCTTTTGGGATAACATACCCATCATCGTAAACATCCTTGGGAATTGAAATAAAATTTTCAAATATTCATAACAATAAATTTCTATTGATTTACATGAATTCAAACATTTCATCCCAAAAAAATTGTCAATACATTCTCGTATGACATTATCATACGTTGGTGGCGAACCAACGACTTTCAATCAATTCTCATAACTTCATTTGGGATGACAATAGTCATTAATCAAAACAATATGGAGAATTGCAGAATAAAATTTCAATATGACGAACATAGTTCGTTTTAAACAAACGCATTTCTTGCGAAAAAAATTTCAATCAATAATCCATCAATCAATAAATCATGGTTATTTACAACCTTTTTCATTTCATTTGTCGATAATGTTCTATCGACAACAAATCAAATTCATAAATCACTTGTCGATAATGTTCTATCGACACCAAATCGTTGGTCGATAATGTTCTATCGACACCAATCATTGGTCGATAATGTTCTATCGACACCAAATCAAATTCATAAATCTCAAATTTTTCTTTTCAAAGATGAGAAAATAATTTACCTTTTTCCAGTTGAGCTTGATGTGATGGAGTGTCGAGCAGTGTCGGCTGACCTCTAGAGGTCTAGTGACTCAATCTAGACTTAACTCTGAAAAGAGGCTTTGGATTCAAAGAGCGAACAGCTCTGATACTACTTTGTGACAGCCCCTAAATCCTAATTACGATTTAGCAGGGGCTAATACTTGGAATAAGAATCAAGGAAGCTTTAATCAATATATATACAAGAACTCATATGTTCTGGAAGTATTCAACTAATCAACATCATAAGATAAATTAATTCAATTGCAGCGGAAAAACGTGTGAATACACATATGACGATGTGTATTCAAGGTTTCTTATATATCGTATTCAAAAGGGGTTCACCGCCCGACACATCTCCATCCATCATCGCTCAACCCGCACATTTAAAACAAACATGCGGGTCGAGTACAAGATTGCACTCGATGGCTCATGCCAAAATAATTTATCAAGTTTAAATTACTCGCCCATCACAAGAACACACGAGGTTTTAATTTGAAATACTGCTTACTAAATAATTTCTTTCATTTTCAATAAAGATTGTCCGCCGGACATTTTCCATGTATGTATGATCCATATCCACCACAATAATTCATTCCACAATACCTTCCCTACTGGAGAGGAGGCCTCCTCTCACAGACGCCATGACCGCCGAGCACCCTTTCAAGACACAAATACAAATAATCGATTGCACAAAATCCGGCCATCTCAAGACAGATACTGAATTCTCCATCATCCTTGGGGGTACTTCCAAGAATACGAATTCAAGCATGTCATAAAGTGGGAGCTACCCAACATTATGCATCAACAATCATGGATTGGATACATACATAAAACATAAATATTTTGGACAGGTAATTAAATAAATCATTTCATAAATATTTGCTTGCAATAAAGCATCATAAAAAAATCGTTTGGTAAATTCTACCAGTTTGAGTATAGTAAAGCCCACCTTTACTTTTGAACTTCGAATTTCGATACGCGTGTTGTTCTCTCCTGGTTGCGTGTCAGCCTTCACGTCCCACATTTACGCAAAAATTTACGTTTAGCACGTTGGCACGTTTTGAGATTTTCAAAGTTCATTCAACTTTGATAAATAAAATAATGATTCAAGTTCTAATAAACTTTATCGTCGTTTCTACACGTATTTCAATAAAATAATTCTCGTATATCGAGAGACGTAATATGATCTACGCCTCATTTTAACCTTTTAGGTTAAATAATTAACGATGTAATAACGTTATTCAATAAAATGATTTCAATTATGAAATCTTTTCTCACCATTGAGATATTCGATAAAAGTAATACTTTTTCACGTATTAGCGTATTTAATGAACGATTTCAGACGTCAATTTCGAAAGTCAACCATTTTGACTTTTCTTTATAAATCTTAAATAAAATACATTTTAATGTATAAATCGATTTTCAATCGATTTCTTTTCAATACTGATTTTCACGCAAATCGATAAACTTGATTAATATTTTCTTTCAATATTAATCTTTTAATACTTTAAGCATTATTTATGCTTTTAACGTTATTTAATATAACGCTTCATCGTAAACATAATATCCTATGTTTAATAATTTCGAAAATTTAATTATGTCTAATATAATTTTAGACATATAATAAATTATTATTCTTGATTAAAAGGAATTAAAATTCCTTATTTTCATCACATAGCTCACTACTATTGTGTAAAATTTTCAAACTTGTTCCAAAATTCCTCTAAATTCATATAGTGTATTATTCTACACTATGATTGTTAATATGTATTAATATCAATATAGAAAATTTGGAACTCACCTATAACACTATATAGGCCACGGTTTTATGAAAATTAATCCAAAAATTTTCCAAAAATTTTAATAATTATACACAAGCCTCAAATATTAATATATATCATAATTATAACCTAAAGTTTAATAAAATCAAACTATACACCATAGTATGATCAAGGTATAGCTCACGGCCCTTTAGGGCTTTTCAAACCAAACAATTTTTATAAAATCCTATAAAATTACGCTATGCTTATATGCTATCATATAGAACTAATACATCATAATATTAAATAATAACACAATACAAACCATTAAATCCAAGGACCTAGTTCTCGGAAATTTTGGAATAAATTAGCCACATAAGTCCAAAAATTCTAATAAATTCCTACATCACCTAATCAATACACTAGATCAATAATATGCTATTATATCAAGCATATAAAAATTATACAACAAGGTTCCAACTCGCTTTCATTTTCGGCGCTTTGGTATTTTTACCCAAATGGTTTCCAAAATTTCTAAATTAATATCATGCATTCCTACAACACTTTAGATCAATAATCCAACCTTAAATCATACCTAGCAAAATTCGAGCATCACTAGAATAATTTAAATAAATTGTTAAGCTTAGTAAATAAATAATCTATGCACATATTAACATATGTAACATAATTTCTAAGCTTATAATATGCTAGCATGATTTATTACATAAATCATACATGCTAAAAATAATAATTTAAACCGTAGGATTATTGAAAAAGATAGGTTTTATCGAAGCTTGTTCGATATCTAACCTCGTTATCGGAGTCAAGAGCTCAAACAAATGGAGATAAAAGAAGAAGAAAATGGTTTGGTTTTCTTGAAGAAGCTCACGGCGGTGAGTTTGAAGAGAGAGGAATGAAGATGAGAAGTGTGATGTGGTATTGTTTCAAGCCTTTTAATACTTAGGCAATTTAAAATGAATTGCAAGACTACACTCACTTGTAACCTCTCGGCTCTCTCACTCTCTCTCCCACAAATGAATGAAATTGGAAAGTCAAAGATGATTAGGTCACTCTAAAATATCTCTTGAACATTACTAACTTCTTGTAGCTTTAATAAAGCTTTTGGGATAACAAAATAAAAATTTTGTCCCAAGTTCATATCTTTGCCGTCGACTTCAAATAATGGGATAGAGAATTCAGATTTTGGTGTTGCAACTACTAGTGTATTTATTACACTCTTTCCAAAAAATAATACACTCAAGTGTATTAAATCAAAATCAAGAATTGTGTACAAAATGTCAAAATAATCGGCAATAATACAAACATATTGCTAGTGTATTTTTCATCTACACATTTTACTTGGTAAGTGTGTATTAATACTACACTTAATAAATATCACAAATTGAATAATCAAAAATTAAATAATCCTAAGTTATATCACATAGGATGTTTTCGCACTTTCACATTTTAAATGCCCAAACTTTGATTTTCATGCTATAAGTAGATATATAGCATAATATATATCCTAGATGATAATTTATATCATAGGAAAATTTATCGGAATTAATCCATAGGTAGAAAATCCTAATTCTCGATTTAGGGTTTTCGAGAATCTTAAATAATCACAAATATCATTCCAATATTTTCTAGTATGAATTCAATGCTAAATAATATTCTAATTATATAAAAAATCATAGGAATTTAAATATCATAATTCCTTGATCGTTAGACTTGATTCTCAAGTCATCTCTAAGCGTTAACGTTTGAAACGTCTCAAAACGTTAAATATCGACTCATCTCAAAATGGTCGAAATAAAGCTGATTACGGCTCTATTAAATGTATTCCAATAATAATGGAATTAAATTCTAAGCTTAAAAACTTAGAAAATATCACGAGCATTTAATCATCGATACGTAATCGACGTAAAATATAATCTTGTTGAAATACGTTACATATTCGTATTTCTCAATTCACATTCATTTGTGAATAAAACATAGGAATTTATTATTCCAAAATAATCGAAATCATTATTCGATAATTTATTAATTCGATTATCGAGACGAAACCCTAATTTACGATTTTTATTATCGTAATTGGGCTTTTAATAAATCGGGGTATTACAGTTTGGGCTCAAAATAATATTAATATGGGCTCTGAAATTAAATAAAAGATGGACTCTTTAATTAAATTAAGGATGAGCTTAGACTTATTTTAAATACTGGCTAAGTATATAAATGAATAATGGACTTGAATTAATTACTTCTGAATCCATTAAATTAAATTAAGGATTGAATTAATTCCATATTATTTAATTATGAGGTTTAATTCTAATAATTAAATTTTGAGATTACTTCTTAATTAATTAAATAATAATCTAAATATAAATTATTTAAAGTGAGTTAATTAAATTCATTAGATTGGATAAAGTCTAATTTTTTAGAAATTGAATAACATAATTAATTAATTATGTTAAAGGATAATTTGAGAATTATTGTTTTTAAGTGATTTACTTATATAATGAGATGGATCTTATGTAATTTGTTACAAAGGTGTGATTGGAAATAAATCCTAATTAGTGGATATCTAAGATGAATTAAATTAATTTGATTGATTAATCAAATATTATTAGACTTTTTAATAGATCCAATTTAATTAAGCTTTAATTATGAATATTTAATTAAATTAGAGATTTAATTAAATATTAATGAGTTGATTATGTCAAGTAGATGCTTGAGAAAATATTATTTTAGCAACTTTAATTTATAGAACGATTATTAGAAGATGATTGACTCATAAGAAACATTTGTTGATTGTGTACTATAGATATGAGTTTCTCTGATAGAATATGTGGGACGTGTGAGGCGAGAAACACGGCGAGGAAATGTTAGTAACAAATGAGGTATTGGAGCTCAAAATCGTTGATACGCGTTAACAAACGACGAAGATTAGTTATGAACTTAGGATTCATAAATTATACGAAACAACGTGGAGAAACATCGATGGAAAGGAAGAATGCAACGTCGAAGTGTCATTTATCGTCATGGCGAGACGAACCTAATAGATGATATATAGATTGCTAACTGAGTCGTATCGATAATGAAAATCCTAAAATCCAGAAACTCTAAGATTTAAAAGATATCGAGTTATCGAATCTTAATAATGCTTACAAAAAGAAACGAATGACGTATTAAATTATATTCCTTACGTTGACAAGGTCCAGCGTGGACGTAAACAAAAACAACAGAAGATCGCTAGTAGGTATTCCAAGAAGGACAATTCTTGAGGTGGGCTCTCTTGAAACAAAAATGATATGCATATCTATCTCAAAGCATGATTTACAAAAGCTTTATGAAATATTATTCCATGAACTGTTATTGACTGCCAAATGTTTATGTTTTGTTGTGATCCTATCTGAGGTTGGTATATCCAACGTGGTATGTTAATGTGTTGGTCCACCAACGTTAAAAAGGGTAACGATCGGATCCGACTTAGTTAAGGACTAACTCGGATTGTGTACACGTGTGACTGTGTGTTAAGGTTAGCTACCTCGACCGGTCACGGCGACTATGTGTATGTGGCCACCTCCATAGTGCGCGAATGATTGAATGAATGGATGATCAGATATGGAACAACGTGGATGAAATAGTCTGGCCGGACACTTTTAGAAAATGACAAAATGTTTGATAGGCATGAGTTTTTCAACCAAAATCCTCATGTGCTATTGTGGGCGGTTCAATAACTTTTATAAAGAAAATGTTTTCCGCAATGAGTCCACTGAGTACTTTTGTACTTAGCCCTGCATCTCGTTTTTGATGTGCAAGTTGAGCAGGGATTGATGATGAGTGCGAGATGGTGCATAGTGGCAAGTGTTTTGTTGTTATTTTGAAAGGATTTCTAGAACCTTGAGCATGCATCGTCATATGTGTGTTCACACGTTTATTGCAGTCAAATTCTGATGTCTTTATTGTGTTCTTTTGACTATGACTGCTACTTACTTTCGCTGCTGAACTTGAGGTCGTACCTCGTTCCTTGAAATTGCACCCTAATTGGGTTATATTTGGATGTTGAACCTGTCTGATAAGTCCTTATGTGACTTGAAATTTTATTTGAAATAGCCTATCCATTTCAGCTCATGCTTTATGAGTAGCTTGATGGTCATTCGTATTGGTTTAATTATATATATCCGCTGCATATATCATACCAGTGACGATCCATATGATCCGTACTACTTTGAAAAGTCGGGTCGTTACATTAATATAATCCTTCTAAAGCTCACGGCTTTTTGAGCTTAAAAATTCTAAACATCTTCCAAAAATTCTTCTAAATTCATATAATGTACTATATTATCATAGGATCACTAATATTTATTAACATTAACTATAGGAAAATTGAATATCAATTTCCTATAGCTTATAGCTCTCGAATTTTTCTCCAAAAATTACCAAACATTTTCCTGAAATTCTAATTAAATTACACAAGGCCTAAACATCATCCTATATCGTTAATCAAACTTCATACACAACAATTTCAATTTGTACATCAATGTACCAACTCTTAGTCATTCTCGAAATTCTCAATACTTGAACAACCATTTTATAAAATTCTAATAAATTCATGTAGTGCTAAATCAATGCTCTATATTAACAAAATGTTATAATATCACTTAAATAATAATCAAACCTTAACATATCATGCTCAATAGCTTCGGTAATCATACTTTAAAATAGCATACAATTTCTCGAAAATTCCTAATAAATAACAATGAACTCCATTACCAACATATATCATAAA
Source organism: Salvia rosmarinus (assembly GCA_036937905.1). NCBI lineage: Eukaryota > Viridiplantae > Streptophyta > Magnoliopsida > Lamiales > Lamiaceae > Salvia > Salvia rosmarinus. Next base: position 90,936 of record JAODLM010000612.1, read on the forward strand.
TTCATCATCAAAATAAACCCTAAAATTTTCGATCACTTCTCTAAAAATTTTAGCATGCTTAGCTTGCAATTAATCCATCATATATGAAGCATATACACTATACTAAACATTATTAATGAAAAATTTAGCATGATAGCAATATTTCCGTAATTTTTCACATTATGAACCTAAGCATATATATATAAATCTAACCGTTAGAAAACGAAAATCTTAACGTATAATTAAAGGTCGTTCGATTCCTAACCTTTTAACCGTTGTCGATTTTTAGCGCAAAGATTTTTGTATCAAGGATTGGGATTGGAAAATGAAGATCACTCTTTTTTTTTCTTTCTCAAAGAAACTCACGGAAGTAGCAAAAATGGAATGAGTGAAGTGTTGTTCGTAATTGCTATCACTTAATACACTTAACTTCAAACCTATTCTTCTCGGTCAAAGCACACAAATACAAAGCATGACATTGTGACTCACTTCACTTTAATATGTCATTACTTACAACACTTTAATTACACATTGAAAGAAACAATTAAAATCCTCAACTTTTCACCTAGTATGCGTCGGCCACATTAAGTATCATGAGATGAGTTTCAATTCTTTTTATCTTATCATATATAAAGTATCCTACACACCACCAAATGTAAACAACCCATCAAAGAGTCCTAGAAATTCTTCTTTCCTTTATTTAGTCCATTAGCCGTCTATGTCATCAACAATAAATGAACAAATTTTCTTCCACTTTATTAACTTGCATGCTTCGGTCACTCCCTAGAGCACAAAGGAGGATGAGTTTTAACAATTTTGTCTTATACTAAAAATAATATCCCAAGCCTTTACTATGAAAGCAAAGTCAAAGAAGAGTTCCAAACAATCTTCTTTCCTTTGCTTTTGGTGACTTACGGCTATGACAAGCCAAAATTTCCTCCCACTTGATCATCTATTGATTCCTTGTTTATTGTGTACAAAAATACTTCACTATTAGATATATATATTACTACACATTATTTACGTAACATGGTGAATGATCACCAAATTTTCAATTCTTACATCCTAATTAAAAACAACTCACGGCAATACCAAGACAAACACCTCCACTTGATTCCTTGCATTAACCATCTTATTTTATGGCCATAATATTCCATTATTACAAATATTACCATATTATTCACGTAACATGGTAATAAGATAGCAATCTTGAAATTCAATTTGTACTACATACCAAAGCTCACGGTAGTTTTCCATTCTCAAAGCTAAATATTTTATTTTTTTGCATTTAATAGCTATATGACATAATATATGTCTTAGATGATAATTTATATCATAGGAAAAATTATTAGAATTATTTCATGTGTGAAAACTCTAATTTTCGATTTTAGGGTTTTCGAAAATTACAACATTGTTCAATAATTATTCCTTAATTCTCTAACATTATTTTAATTCTAAATAATACTCTAATTACATAAAATAATCATATGAATTTAAATATTATAATTCCTTGATCATTAAACTCGATTTTCTAATCGTCTCTAAACGTTGACGTTCAAAACGTCTCAAAACGTCCATAATCGACCCATCTCAAAATGGTCGTAATAAAGTCGTAATAACTTTATTAATTCATTCCATTAATAATGAAATTTAATTCTAAGCTTCGTCACTTAGAAAAATTATCGTAATATTAACTATCGATATTCCATCGACGTTAAAATATTACTGCTGAAAGAATTTGTATAGACTTTATTCTTTGATTAACTAATCATTAGTGAATAAGATATAAGAATTCTCACATCATAATTGATCGAAATCAATCTTTGATAATTTACTAATTCGATTATTGAGACGAAACCCTAATTTACGATTTGTAATTATCGTAATTAGGCTTTAATTCTTCGAGATATTACATTCTACCCCCCTTAAAAGAAATTTCATCCAGAAATTTGCATACATCAAAAAGTATGGGGTATCTTAGCATCTTAACATCTTCAACTTTCCACGTGGTTTTTCTTTGTCCATGGTTTCTCCATTGGACTGTCATTAAAGACCCAAACTTGATTCTTTAATCATTGAATCGTACAATCAAAATAGTCGTAGATTTTCATCGCAACTCATATTTGAGTTAAGGATCACATCATCATGGCGGATCACGTGTTTTGGGTCGTATTCACACTTCCTTAACTGTGACACGTGAAAAACATTATGTACATTCCCCAATTTTGTGGAAGTACCCATCTATAGGCTACTGGGCCTATCATTTCTAGGATCTCGTAAGGTCCTATAAAACGTGATCTCAACATTCCTTAAACCTTGAACTTTATAATTTCTCTCGATGGAGAAATCTTAAGAAGCTTTATTCTTGCATTCAAAATGCAGTTCAGATCTAGCGTATCAGCGTAAGACTTTTGTTTGTCCTGAGTTTCTCTTATTCTTTACCTCATTTGGCAGATATCTTAATCATTTCATTTACGTTGTCAGGACTTTATACTTTCTCTCACCTACTTTATTACAAGAAAATGGCGGTCGATACGTCTTTCCACATAAGGACTCATATGGCTATATTGCTCGTTGCTTAACAGCTATGGTCGTACGTGAACTTAACAAGTGGTACAACATGTTCCCACTTGCACCTCGATTTATCATTTATATTCTCATCGTATCCTTAAACGTCCATATTGACCCTTTTATCATCCATCTGTCCATGAATGTAAATTATGCTAAGGTTCAATCTCATGTCTAACTTCCTTTTCGTGAGCTAGTTCCCAAAATCTAGGGGTAAACTTGGAGTTTCTATCTGATGTGATAGGTCATGGTACCCTTTGTAAACATACTATTTTTCTTTATGTACGACTGAGCTAACTTTTCAGATCCACAAGTCATCTGAATAGTCAGAGATGAACGTAATTGGTTAGTCAATCCACTGTTACCCATATAGCAGTGTTATTTCTTTATGACTTTGATAAAACCCGTCAATAATCCATTGCTATGTCATTCCATTTTCATTTGTGTATCTCTAGAGATTATAATCTCTTATAAGGTCATTGATACAATGTCTTCACTTGTTGGTAACCGAGACACTGCTCGACAATTTGGTTATATCTCATTTCATTTCTTACTATCTAACTTTTCTCGTAAATCATAATATATCTTAATTTTGCTTGGTAAGGCGGTACAAGGAATATCATGAGCTTCATTCATGATTTCATCTCTAAGCTTATTATTGCTTGAAAAGTACAACCTTCCCTTAGACAATATAACATTGTCCGGCGCTTCTTTATAATCCTTCAGTCCTTTGTTCCTCTCCTTAGCTCGTATTCTTTCAAATCTTTCATCTTTCCTTTATTATTTCTATTATACCTTTTTCTCGAATCTGACGTAATCATGAGTGTGGTAATACAACTCATGGTCGATCTTGGCATCTCGACTATACTCTTTAATGAGTTTCCCTTTTCTTGCAGGGATACATCGTAACTTAAACTGAATTTTACAACTTAGTGTAGTAGATTCTACATTAACCTTCCGTCAGTGATAATTTATATCACGATTGGAATCTTTTACTGATTCGAGCCATCCTTTCTATCTCATATTTAAGTCTCTTTGCTCGAAGGAATATTTCAAACTTTTGTAATTTGTGAAGAATTCTTAGCTCATTTCATATGAGTGATGTCTCCAAGAATGTAGTACTCATACTATTGCTGCTACTTCAAGTCGAAATTCACATTTACTATACTTGACAAGATCTATTCGGCTTTAGATGTCCGTAAGACAATCCTCCGATGTTATTTATGTTCTTTCTCATTCTGCGTATGGATAAGAACATCATTCATAAGGATTGAGACAAAATTGTCTAAGTACGTGTGGAACACTCGATTTTTGAGGTTCATTAACAGGGCTGGTACTTTTGTTAGTCCGAATGGCATAACTATTATCTCATAGTGGTCATATCTTAGTCGGAACAATTCGTTTTTATGCATCAGATACCTTTCTTCAAAACCATATAATATATCTCATCAAAATGCCTCAGTGAGGACTTTTCATACATTAATTACGAGGGTCGGTCTACCAAGCCGACTGATTACATGGCGTCTAGTCCTTTTTACATCCAAAATTTTGACACCACTTCAACATAATCCATTATCTACATATAAGTCTCATATTATTATAGGATTCTATATCTCTGAATGGCCTTCGTCGGAATCGTAATCCTCATTTGAAAATTTGCCTTTGGTGTAGAGCATAACTCTAGCCTATGTCGGTTATGGTTGACGGGGTACTTGCCATTGCTGGTATCATTTATTCTCGCCATGGCGATGAGTCGTCGTTCTTCTTCTTGTCATGGATATTGGGGTTGATACTGTATAGCCCTAAGTGGTTGGTTTGGCCTTATCGTTTCTCCCGGGCGCATTTCTGGGCAATCATATGCATAATGGCCCTTTACACCACATTTAAAATACCGCCATCGCTGCTGAGTATGCACCTCTGTGCAGTGTATGACATTTTGGACAAGGAAAAATCCCTTCTCGCCCTTGTGATGCCATGTTCCCTTGCCATGGCCTTTTGTTACTTGTATTCCCAAAATTTCCTCGGTTGTTGTTATTGAAACTACCTTTCCATTTTCTCTTACCTTTGTCGCCAGCATTATGTGACTTTGTATGGGTCAATTTATCTTCAAGCATTGCTGCCTCAATATCTAAAGCTCGGCTGAGAGCTTTAGTATATGTCAAGTCACCATGAATGGCAAGAGGCATTCTTATTTTGTGCCTTAGACCAGATCGAAATTTCTCTAACATCTTCATGTCAGTATTTACTTGGTCTGGAGCATATCTTGACATATCGCAAAAGATGCGATCATATTCATCACGCATATTCGCTCTTGCTTGATTGAAGAACTCATTCTCCTTTCTCTTCCTATAACTTTTAGGGATGTATTTCATACATCTCTTTGAAATCTTCCCAAGTAAAATAGCCCATTTGTTCCGGCGTCATGGTTTTCCTTTTGGCTTCCCACCGTAAACCGCAGTCCAATAAGTTGGAAGGTGACACAAGACGATTGCTCTTGTGTTGTACATCGGAGAAAATCAAAATCCTTTCTATCGCCTTACCCATTGCTCCGCATCATCGGAACTTCCTTTTCCATTAAAGGTAGGCGGATTTTGCCTAAGGAAAGTTCCTCTATTCTACGATCGTGTAGAGGTGGGGTGGTTGTAGTATTTCTTCTTCTCCTTCGCCTTGTGGGACTCGCCTTCCCCTAACTCTTTGCTCGCGTTCCCATCTAGGCGGCATTCTGATATTGCAAAGATGTAATCAGCATTTTTAACATAATCGTAATTCACAAGTGCATATATCTTCATGCAGTCTCATCATAAAACAGCTTTAGTAAAACCATTCACTGTTTTCATGCTTACTATTATTTGTTTCACTAAGGTCTCAAAATTCGAAATCAACTTTGTTCAAGCATAATTATATGGGTTGAGGTATATAGCAAGAGACTTGTTAATACTAAGACACTCAAGACGAGCATTTAATGTCAATATAACTTAGAATACTAAGATCCATTTCAAATAATGAATCTATTTCTTAATCCGCTTCTTTACTTCAAAGGAATTTCCTTCCTTATCGAAGTCATAATATCTCTGAAGCTTATATCATATCATGAGCTATCTCATAATTGCATAGCTTGTAATTTCCTCTGCTATTCTTAACTTTTGTCCCTTTTCTTGAACATGGTATCTGAAAGTCATATTACTTTCATTATGTTTCGGTTCTCACATTCAGGATTAGAATCGTCATTATTGTCATATGGCTTGGTAAGGTAGTACATTTGTACACCATAACTTAAATTCCAAGCATCTCATTACCATGTCTTGGCTTTGGAGATATTTTCTCCATACTTGATTTGCATACTAGGGCTATCCTAGTCGTTCACACAATCTCAAGGATTATGATTCCTCAATCTCATTATCGTTTGTTTAACCAAGTCTCAATTACTTGTAATCGATTATGCTCAAGCATAATCTCATTGATTTAGGTATAAAACGAGAGATTTATTATCTGAGATGCTATCATTTCTTTATATATATATATATTCTTTGAAAAGAATATCTTGCATGCTTCTTCATTCTTTTAAACATGTCCAACCTACTAATGAGGTTTTAAGGACAAACAACTATCTTAAAGATAAGTTGTAATCTCTCTCGTTATGACATAATAAGGGGAATTTATATCCCATGGATATCATATACTTTTTTCTGCTTTTACTCTTGCATTCAATGCTAAAGAGTATCTCATTTATAACTTTATTATCATCAGTACTTGGTAAGCCCATCAAGGGTCATTGCATCAACGTGCATCATAGGGAATAATATATCTATTTCACGTCCCAACAGATCTTCTTTACATCATAACTTTTTGATGTCTATCACCTTACTGATCTGAAACTTTTAGGTGACTAAAATAAGTCAATCTACATCATACCTGATGTTTTTCACTTTACTAATTCGCACTTAGGTGACAAGGTAAGTCAACCTTCATCACTCATTGGTTTCAAGAATCGAAGAGAATTCATCACAACAACTTTCAAAAGGTATGGATTCGCAATCCAAAATAACAATTCTTTATAACATTTGAATTCATATGTTCTCAGATAATCAATAATTGGGATCTAGGGTCCAAGACCGTAATGACGACTCATCGAGATTTCTTTGGTCATATGGGTGGCTGCACCCATCACAAATATTTTCTCACCACACAAGGACTTGGTTTCAAGATTACACTTTAAAATCTTTGGTTTATAAATTTCTTTCGTAACAAGTGAAACTTTCTCAATTGGAACTATGTCATAGAGTTAAACTCAATGACAAAAATTGGGTAACGAATAGAATTTGAAACCTTATATGCTCGTATTATGTCATCATAAGTTGTAAGGTTTATCAGCATACTACCCTACATCCCGAACTTTACTCATATCAATGAACTACTTTTCGATTTATCTCATCAAAATTTTTCTACCACATCGTGGTCTCTTCCTTCGTAAAAATTTACAATACTTACATCAATTCATTCTTTGATCTCATTTCTATTTCGTTCTCAACGAAAAAGTCATAGTCGATTTGGAGTCCCGTCGCGCGTGAACGTCCAAATATAAAGACTATACTCATGTCACTTATCGCATAGTGACATTCATCATATTGACATCATTTATATTTCTGCTCGTAAATTTTCTTCTCGTCATTCATTTCGAGATTCTCTTTCCGATCTCGCTTTTGTTCTCAAGATGTAATAAAATCCTTATAATTTATCATTCGATGTTCTTCGCAAAAGGGATCATACGTCTTAATAAGTCTACGTTCTTTTGGGATAACATACCCATCATCAGAATCAACTTTAAGATTTGAAATAACATTTCAAATATTCACATCATAGCTCAATTGTACTAACGTACTTCTTTGAATTTCACGAATTCAACACATCATATTTGACATATAAATGTCCATTCTTGAGCAACTTCAAACATTAATAACATAACTCTTTCCATAACATAAAACCTCATTTCAACCTTCATTCACAACTTCCATTCTCAATCCTTTTTCATCACTTTCACTTTCAACTTTTCCTCATTACTTTCATTTCTCTTGAAAAAAAAAAAATCATTTCAATTATCATTCACAACTTTCATTCTCAAAACTTTTGAAGAGAAACCATTTACCTCATTCCGGTTGAGCTTGATGTGATGGAGTGTTGAGCATTGTTAGCTGACCTTTAGAAGTCTAGTGACTCAATCTAGACTTAACTCTAAAAGGTGGTTTTAGATCAAAGAGCGAACCGCTCTGATACCACTTTGTAAAAGCGCCTAAATCCTAAGTATGATTTAGCCGGGATTGTTACTCTAAACGGGGTTAAATAAGCAGAGATACCATTTAACATTAAACTGTGATACATATGTCAAGCATATTCTTAGACTTTAATACATAACTTAAGTTCTTGCAGCGGAAAACATGTGATATGTACATATGACGATGTACAATCAAGGTATAATCATTCAGCGACAACCATTCCTATTGCTCAACACTGCTCCATCGCATAACCAGCTCAATCTGCACATTTAAAAACAAATATGCAGGGCTGAGTACAAGAATGCACTCAGTGGGTTTATGCCAAAAACATTTTCATTAAATTACTCTGCCCCATTAGTAACATACGAGGTTTTAGTGGAAATACTCGTGCTTACTAAAACATTTTCTCATTTTCAAAAATTTGTCTGGCCAGACATATTTTCTGTCTGTATGATCCGTATCACTTCTCTTATAACATTATCTTAACTTCAACATACATTGGTAGCGAACCAACAACATTTAATATCATCATAACATCTTAATATGTTGTTGATGAGCCAACAACTTTCAATCTCATTATAAAATCATACGTTGGTAGCGAACCAACAACATTCATATCATCACATCATCCTTCTCATAATACATCATACCATCCTCCTCATAAACATTCATACCATCCTCCTCATAAACAATTCATACCATCCTCCTCAAATACATTCATACCATCCTCCTCATAAACAATTCATCTCATAAACATTCTCCTCATCATCATAACATTTATCATAAGTTGGTAGCGAACCAACACTATTGATAGGATCATACATAAAATCATAAACACTTTGGGTAGGTAATCATTTCAACGTCATTTCTCAACAGAAAGCATGGTAAATAAAATATTTGATAAACATTTTATCCTCGAGGAGAAAGAAACGCCCACTGGATTGGAGACTTTCTTAATTCGATTTCGTTCTACGCCAACGATCACGTCCGCGTCCAAACCTTTACGTAAAAACTATTTCAGTACGTCGGTCACGTTTTTCGAGATTTTCAAAGTTTAAAATAAACTTTGATAACTTATACTATAATAATTCGAATTTCTTAACGAATTCAATACGTCGTCCAATCGCGTATCTTAACTAAACATTTCTCGTACTTCGATAGAGACGAGATATGATCAACTATTTCATTTTAACCATTTAGGTTAAACGTTCAACGTATTCTAACGTTTTTCGATATAAAGATCTCAAGTATGAAATCTTTTCTCACCAAAGAGACTTTCTTATAAAATTTATACGTTTTACACGCATTAGCGTATTTATCGAACCTATTTCATACGTTAAATCAAAAGTCAACAATTTTGACTTTTCTTAATAAACTTTTCAATAATTCACATATTTAGCAAGTAATTTCCATATAAATCGACTTTCAATCGATTTCTTTTCATAAAACACCAATTCTCGATTTTGCACGCAAATCGATAAACTTTATTAATATTTTCCTTTAATATCAATTAACTTATTCATTAAACATTATTTTCATTTCTAACGTTATTTAATATAACGTTTAGTAAATAAACATAGTATACTATGTTTATAAAATTTCATAAATTCTTAATATGTCTAAAATAATTTCTAGACATATAATGTATTATTTTTCTTGATATTAAGGAATTAAAATCCTTAATATAATCCTTCTAAAGCTCACGGCTTTTTGAGCTTAAAAATTCTAAACATCTTCCAAAAATTCTTCTAAATTCATATAATGTACTATATTATCATAGGATCACTAATATGTATTAACATTAACTATAGGAAAATTGAACATCAATTTCCTATAGCTTATAGCTCTCGAATTTTTCTCCAAAAATTACCAAACATTTTTCTAAAATTCTAATTAAATTACACAAGGCCTAAACATCATCCTATATCGTTAATCAAACTTCATACACAACAATTTCAATTTGTACATCAATGTACCAACTTTTAGTCATTCTCGAAATTCTCAATACTTGAACAACCATTTTATAAAAATCTAATAAATTCATATAGTGCTAAATCATTGCTCTCTATTAACAAAATGTTATAATATCACTTAAATAATAATCAAACCTTAACATATCATCCTCAATAGCTTCGGTAATCATACTTTAAAATAGCATACAATTTCTCAAAAATTCCTAATAAATCACAATGAACTCCATTACCAACATATATCATAAATTCATCATCAAAATAAACCCTAAATTTTTTGATCACTTCTCTAAAAATTTTAGCATGCTTAGCTTGCAATTAATCCATCATATATGAAGCATATACACTATACTAAACATTATTAATGAACAATTTAGCATGATAGCAATATTTCCGTAATTTTTCACATTATGAACCTAAGCATATATATGTAAATCTAACCGTTAGAAAACAAAAATCTTAACGTATAATTAAAGGTCGTTCGATTCCTAACCTTTTAACCATTGTCGATTTTAGGGCAAAGATTTTTGTATCAAGGATTGAGATTGGAAAATGAAGATCACTCTTTTTTTTTCTTTCTCAAAGAAACTCACTGCAGTAGCAAAAATGGAATGAGTGAAGTGTTGTTCGTAATTGCTATCACTTAATACACTTAACTTCAAACCTATTCTTCTCGGTCAAAGCACACAAATACAAAGCATGACATTGTGACTCACTTCACTTTAATATGTCATTACTTACAACACTTTAAAACACATTGAAAAAACAATTAAAATCCTCAACTTTTCACCTAAGTATCGTCGGCCACATTAAGTATCATGAGATGAGTTTCAATTCTTTTATCTTATCATATATAAAGTATCCTACACACCACCAAATGTAAACAACCCATCAAAGAGTCCTAGAAATTCTTCTTTCCTTTATTTAGTCCATTAGCCGTCTATGTCATCAACAATAAATGAAAAATTTTCTTCCACTTTATTAACTTGCATGCTTGGTCACTCCTAGAGCACAAAGTAGGATGAGTTTTAACAATTTTGTCTTATACTAAAAATAATATCCCAAGTCTTTACTATGAAAGCAAAGTCAAAGAAGAGTTCCAAACAATCTTCTTTCCTTTGCTTTTGGTGACTTATGGCTATGACAAGCCAAAATTTCCTCCCACTTGATCATCTATTGATTCCTTGTTTATTATGTACAAAAATACTTCACTATTACATATATTGTAATATTCTAAAGAAACAAACGTCTAATTACGGTATTTTAAACCCGTGAATTAGGGTTTTGCCATATAATATTTCTGTATGGCATCGTATATTGATTTCGATTTAGTATCGTAATAACGAATTCCTTTTTATATTCACTAAGGATTGTGAATTAAGGAATTGAAATATTATGAAATGGTTCATCAATATATTTTAACGTCGAATGCGTATCGAACGTCTATATTTTATGAAATTTTCTAAGCAGCGAAGCTTGGAATTAATTTCCATATTAATTCCTATGATAATGGAATATTATTTATGAAGTAAGTATGAACTTACTACGACCATTTTGAGATGAGTTGATTATGAACGTTTTGAGACGTTTTGAACGTCAACGTCTAGAGACGTTTTGAAAAATGGGTTTAATGCTCAGGAAATTATCATGATTAATTTCCTATTATTATTTTATATAATTACTGTATTATTAAGTATTAAAATAAATTTTTGAGCTATAGAACTCGATAATTTCAATTTGGACATCTCGAAAACCCTAATTTCCTAAACTAGGGTTTTTCACATAAAATGATACTATTATTTTATCCTATGCTATTATTTATTATCAAAATCTTATAATATGATATATATGAGTATGTTTAACACGGTAATGACATGAGTATCAATAATAGGTGTGATTTATATTTTTGTACCTATTTTTCACGCAATTTTCGTTGGTTTCGCATATATGTGCTATGTGTTGATTTAATTATTTTAAGGGCATGTATTATATATCTATGACTTATACTATGATTAATACATTGTATTAAGGATCAAATAAAATTTAAATCACCCCTCCCTACCCACATACGCTACCGCCACCTCTTAAGACAAAGCACGGGTTCACCTTTTATCGACCAATGCATGAACACCCTATCTAGCCTAGCCTAATCATCACTAAGCATTCCTAAAATGCTGCAACCCTTCCTATTGGGTGTGTGTGTGTGCGTGTGACCGAGAGAGAGAGAGAGGGAGGGATAAGAGGTGAGACCCTTCCCCTTCAACACACTACACTCATTATCCTCATCCCAATTTTTTTTTTAGAACACCAAAACACTCTCTCCCTCTCCACTCTTGCTGCTGAAAACCGACGTCTCTACCCTCTCCATTTTTCTAATTTTTCTCCTCTTTTTCTCCATTCTTCCACCCAACCTTCATACCTAGATATAGTTCTTGTGAATCCATTCTATATCAAAGGTAAAACATGGACATAGCTTCGATTTAATCCTTCCTTTTTTCGAATATGTCGAGCATATTTATATATCTAGAGAATGTATTTATATTTTAAATGTTCTTATGGATGATCTATTGATGTATATGCAATGCTTGATGATTTTTATTTTTAAAAATAGGAGATGTATGCTTAGATGATCATATGACCTTGCTTGTTAAATTTTTGAATAGATCTAGCATATATATATGTATATTCGAACCATAGGCATGTTGAAAAATTATTTTGAAATTGTTAAAAATGTTTGGGTGATGACCGATTAGTTTTAATTTATTTTGGTGATGGATTATTGATCTATGATATGTTTTAAGCTATGGTAAATTAATTAGAATTTTAAAGAACCTAGCTATTTTTCTCAAAGGGTCGAGAGCATATATGTATGTACCTTGGTGTATGATTTTATTTTTAAGCATGCAATGACATATTAATGCTCTAGGACCTTGATTATATGTCCTAAGAATTTATTAGAATTTTTGAAACTAAAATGCTAATTTTTTTTTGAAAATGCCGTGAACCATGTGATATTATATGTTGGTGTATGATTTTTATTTTGAACATGCAATGGTATATTATTGATCTAGTATATTGATTATGTGTTGTATGATTTTGTTGGAATTTTTGGAAATCAAACACTATATTAAATCAAAAAAACCGAAAGCATTGTGCCAAATATGGTGATGATTTAATTAGTTTTGATGAATGTTATTATGTTATATTGTTATATTATGGTGTATAAACATAGTGTATAATTGTTAAAATTTTTAGAAATCAAATGCCAATTTATATCAAAAACCGTGAGCATCAAAGCTCGCGAGGTGATGATTCAATTGGTTTTGATGTATGAACGATGCTATATTGTTATACTATAGTATATAAGTATAGTATATAATTGTTGATTTTGAAAACCAATTACCTATTGAAAATCAAAGAAGCCGAGAGCTAAGGCTCCATATGGTGATGATTTCAAATGGTTTTGGTTGACATTATGATGTTACAATGTTATAATATAATGTTTGATCATGATATAATTTAATTGGAATTTACAAGAATTGTTTGATAATTGTTTGGTAATTATTTGGTAATTACCGATTGCTAAAAGGATAAATTCCTTGATGTATAAGTGTTTATGATGGACTATAGGTTATAATTGTGACATATATTAATATTGGGATATTATACTAATTGTATATCAATTTTGGGAATTTTTGGACAATTATTCCATAATTAATGGAATTACCGTGAAACATATATATACATATATGTTAATAAATGACAAAAAATATCATATGGATAATATTAATTCTTATTCTGGACCATAGTGTATAATAATTCACTATATTAATTCAGAAAAATTTTAGAAAATCATTTGGTAATTTTTGTATAATTACCGAGAATTTTTGAGAAATTATAAGGATTTTAAATCCTTTTAATTCGCTTTAATAATAAATTACATGTCTAATAATTATTTTAGACATATTTGGATTTTATAAAATTTTATAAACTTAGATTACCATGTTTGAGACAAACGCTTTATTTAATAACGTTATTAAACGAAAATGTACGCTTTATTTATTAAAAGGATTAATATTTGCGAAAAATATTAAAGAGTCCAATGATTTATTTAATAAATCAAGAAAATGGACTTTGCAAAATGAAGTTGATTAAAATCAAATTATAAAATGAATTAGTAAGAAATTACTAATTAAAAGTAAAATTGTCGACTTTGTCGACCTTTGTCGACTTCGTTGACTTTTAAAGTCAAACGCATTTAATATATCGCTCGATAAATACGCTGTACGCTGTAAGACGTACTAATTGAGTATGATACCTCATTAGTAAGAAAAGATTTCATAAATGAAGCCTTTATATCGAGACACGATTTATATAGTCGAACGCTTAAACCGAAGGGTTAAAGCGATATGATCGAACGATCTCGAAGAGCGAGAACAATTCAATTGAATTACGATTTGAAAGCGTGTTGAATTCATTGAGGAATTCATCGCATCGATTTTGAATATCAAGTTTATCTTAGACTTTGAGAATTCTCGAGAAACTCGAGCGACGATTAAAATATCGCTTTTGCGTAAAGGTGTGGCCGAACGACGATCGGACACCGACGAGGAAATCAAACCTAGACTCTTATTAAGACGAATCATAGTCCAGCGGGGCTTCTTTTCCAAAACCAAAATACGAGCTTTCTTATTTCCAAATGAATTTATTTATTACGCTTATTTTCAACTCGCTGATAAACTTTACAATATTACCTGCCAAAAATATTCTGTTTTGTGTATGGATCCTATCCGTTATGCATGGTGTGAAGGTTGGAACTATATGATGATATGAAATGCATAAATGGTGTGAAGGTTGGATGACATGATATGAATGTCTTTTGTTGGGTCGCGCCAACCTTTTATGAAATCGATATCCGATCCTATACCCGAAGACTATGCATGGCTAGGGTTAACGTGTACACCTGAACGTGACTGTGTGTTGTATGGGTCACGGCCTGTCATGGCGTCGTTGAGGGAGGCCTCCTTCACGACTTTTGATCTTTGATGTTATGATGAGAATGTGGGGTACGGATCATACACAACAAGAAAATGCTCGGCCGAGCGATGTTTACAAACTGAAAATGTTTTAGTAAGCACGCGCATTTCAACTAAAACCTCGTGACTTACCATGATATTGGCAGTGTAATTCATTTACGATAAAATGTTTTCGGCATGAGTCCACTGAGTGCAATCTTGTACTTAGCCCTACATATTTGTTTTTAAATGTGCAGGTTGAGCTCTAATGATAGTGATGGGGAAAGTGTTGAGGAGTCCAGTGTCCTTGACTGTTTTTGTTAAGAATTTGTGGTTTCACCTTGAATACATATCTTCATATATGTATTCACACACTTTCCGCTGCTAAACTCTGAACTTATTGACTTTATGCTTTACTGTTATGAATTGTTGGAGTCTTATAGATCATCTATGTCTTTTGGATCTGTAGAAGGATAATGTGGCATGTACTGTTGAGGTCCGTCAGGCCATTGCTGACCTTTGGGTCTGATGGCCTAAACCACTTGGATTGTTTTGATATGTTAACATCTTACATTATGTTCAAGCATGCTAGTTTACCATTGATATGTATATTTATCTTAGTCTTGGTAACCCTGAAATACTATTCCTAGTATTAGTCACCCTCCAGTCCGGGTCATCCGGGGCAGGGGCATGACAGAGTGGTATCAGAGCAGGTTGCTCTTTGAAACCCGAGTTCCTTTAAAATTCTAAGTCTAGATCGAGTCACTGGACTTCTAGAAATCTACTCACTCCTCTCAACACTCCATCACATCGAGCTCAACCGGGAAAAAGGCAACTGATTTCTTTCTCAAACTCATGAAATGAAGATTTTTGAATGTTGAGCAAGTTTGGGAGTATATTTTGAAGGAAATGGGAGATTTCAAAACCTTGTTTTTGGAAATCGATGAAAGTAGACCCATGTTGGGTAAAGAGATGTATGATGTTGAAATGAAAGTATGAGCAAGAAATTTTTTCCAAAACTTTGATTTTTTTTAAAATCAAACGAGAATTTATGCAAGTGATCAAGTTTTGAGACGAAAGTTTATGGTTGATCTGAGTTGAATGATCAACATGGAAAGGATGAATTCATTTGTTATACATGTATGAGTTGGCTATGTTATCATTTTGAAACCTTATTTCCTTGTTTCCAAATTTCAAAATTTTGTTTATGATGAACGATATGTTATCACAAGAAGAACCTAGACTCTAAGGAGCATGCTCACGTATCGTGAACGAACATAGAAGTATGAACTTCTTTCCCTTTTCGAGAACAAAAGAACGTTAGGAAGAATGAAAGTGACGATAGCCACGAACTCAAACGACAAAGGGTAAACGTGAAGATAAACGAGGACGACCTCAACCTTGGAGATGAACGATGTCAACACTACATCACCACTTCGACATGAGTGACCGTCGACATGGGTTATGACGTGGACATCAATTACGACTTCAGAATGTTCAGCCTCAACATAAAGACGTGGATATGGTAGCCGTATTACGTCGGCTTATGCCTCGGATTTTTGGCACGATCGCGCAAATTTCCTGCACTGCGTAGTAAATTTGTTTTAGCCAGTTCTCTTTCGTTAGGACTCCGATTTACGCATGGTTTTCACCGGCGTACTCCTAGTGCCCTGATCTTCATTTGTTATGAAGAACAAAATCCCTAATTCTGTCTCCAGAATACGCTAGAGTCTGTTGAACGATAGTTCGCCGCTTGGTATAGACAAGGATCTCATAGCATAGCCTATATATTAAGACGTTATTAGATTATATGTATACGTTCGGGTAAGAGTAAGAAGGTAAGTTATGATGTGTGTTATGCCTTATGATGTTACCTACCTTATAGCTTGTTTAGTTTTAACCTAGTTGCTTCTCGTTATGCTTAAGTTATCCTTGTCTGCTTATGAGATGACGTTAGTTTGACTTATGTTAGTTTTGATCGTGACGGATGGAGCGGATGCGATACATTGCTAGGAGGAGGATAGGACCACCCCTACCCCGAGGAGGTGATGAGTACTTATCGCGAGAGTTGGATGTCTACCGGAGAGAACCTAGGCGAAGTTTGACACTTTCTGGTTGTGGAGAACGCCTGAGCCTATGGAACGACCGACTATGATGGCATCAAACGTCTCGTAGCCATACTCCCCTGTACTTGGGAGGGCTATGCCCGAGAGGTATCGGGGGATTACATCTACCAGGCATTTGGCAGCTACGACCTGATTGGAGATCCGCCTGCATTCGTAAGTTATCCGACTTACGATATCTGATATACTGAGCCGCACCGATGGGACCCTATCTCCCTCCACGGGAGTACACCTGGCGGGATGAGTCGCCAGAGTGGCTATATACTGAGGTCCTGATGTAGATTGACCCATTTGTGCCTCCATACCGATTTGACGAGGGCGGGCCTGCTCGTTTGGAGAGGGCAGCACGCCCGAGAGCTTTGGAAGAGCCCCTCTTTCCTCCATTACCTGTTGGACACCCCGTACGTCCGCCACTACCACCCCTACCACCCATGGGAGCTTTCGTACCTCGGTAGAGCATTTCCGCTCGACAGCACGAACGAGTACGAAGACGCTTTCGACGGCTATAGCCCGATTCGCTACAGCTACAGCCCGATCCGCCATGACTACGAGCTATATGGCGACGACGACTTCAACCCCATGCGTGACATACCGATGATGGGAGATGACGGGGCGGAATCATCTAGGGCACGTGCTCGCGAGGACGATTTCGAGGAAGAGGAAGATCCCGAGGAAGAGCCCGAGGAGGACGATCAGTGGGAAGATGCCTGATGAAGGCGCTAGATGAAGCTTAGTTAGAATTTTGTTATGGTTGGTTTATGTTGTTTCTTTTTGTGCATGGTTTTGATGGAACTAGAACCTCGACTTTTTGGAAGGCCGTGTGGGCCGGGATTCATGTTTTGTTTTTATGGCGTTTGGTGTTGAACATCCCGCTTTTGGCGAGCTTGATTATCGTTATATATACGACCCGAGTGGGCTTTTATGGCGAAGTTTTGATGAGAATGACGCGAGGCTTTATTTAAGAATCGTTATGCAATGAGGATATGATGATTTTATGCATGCTAAGTTATGAAAGAGACAAGTGATTAACGGTTATATGTTTTGTAGAGTAGAATGCCTCCAAGAATAAACCCGGAGCAAGAACCCAGAGGCAGAGTTCGGGGAAGACCTAGAGGAAGGGGTAGGATTCCCGAGCAAGAAGCTGAAGACATACCCCAACCACCTCCACCTCAACCCGATCGTAGGATCGAGGAGCTATTTCTAAGGTAGAATCCACCCGCCTTCAATGGGAAAGGCAGCCCAGAGGATGCAGAGCAATGGGTGAGAACCATTGAGAGAATATTCAACTTTCGAGAGATATACGGCACGAAAGACATCACTGTAACTTTTCAGCTAAATGGACCCGCGGATTTCTGGTGGGAGGCCAGGAAGAAGACTCTTACTGCTGAGCAACTGGAAGAGTTCTCATGGGAGGACTTTAAGAAAGAGATGTACGATAAGTACATACCCAAAAGTTATAGGAAGAGGAAGGAGCAGGAATTCTTCCTGCTGAAGCAAGAAAAGTTATCTGTGACCGACTATGATCGCGCTTTCTGCGATATGTCGAGGTATGCACCAGAGCAAGTAGACACCGACCTGAAGATGTCGGAAAAATTCAGATCAGGTCTAAGGCCAGAGATATGGATATCTCTCGCCAGCCATGGAGACGTGACTTACGCCGAGGCTCTTGCACGAGCTTTAGATATTGAGGCAGCAATGCCCGACGATAAGTCAGTGTCGGCTCAGACACACAACGCGATGGACAAAGGAAAGGGGAAGTGGGAACCCAATCGTGGAAATAACAACCGAGGGAACTATGGGGATGCTAGTCACAAACGCCCGTGGCAGGGGAATATGGTCCAACCGGGACAAGGCTGGAAGAGGGCAGCTTTTGCTCCACCAGCAAGAGGCCCGCAGGATCAGATAAGGGCTCCTCCATGCCCTAAATACCATAGGGTGCACACAACAGCAGCCGCCGAACCAACAGGGGCAAGCACCCCGTCAGCCTCAGCCGGCCCAAGCTAGAGCTTACGCTCTACACCGGAGGCAGAACGAGCAAAATCAGGGAAACCTGGCAGGTATGGGAGTTCTTCTCAACATACCTGTTATTATATTGTTCGATACGGGTGCTTCGCATTCTTTCATT
The DNA here is from genome assembly GCA_036937905.1 of Salvia rosmarinus. NCBI lineage: Eukaryota > Viridiplantae > Streptophyta > Magnoliopsida > Lamiales > Lamiaceae > Salvia > Salvia rosmarinus. The sequence goes on from JAODLM010000612.1 coordinate 109,986, forward strand.
GCCGAATCATGCGTAGAATTGCTGGGACTTAGGTCTGAAAAGGCAAGTCAGGATATGGGAATCTCTTCACTTATAGGAGGGATTATGACTGTTACGCGTAAGTGCTCGAACCTAGAGTTGACACTAGGATCACTTAAGGTTCTGGCAAATGATCTAAACATAATGCCCATGGATGACGTAGATATCATCCTAGGAATGGACTAGTTAGCTAAGAATCATTCCACGATTCTTTGTAAGGAAAGAAAAGTCTCGTTTCACTTTCCTGGGCATGAAGCCACGCATTTCCATGGAATCAGCATGGGAAGAAGAATCCCGATTGTATCGGCACTACAGGCGAGAAAGATGATGAACCAGAAAGGATGCCACGCATTCCTTGTTTACCTGAACGGGGAGGATAAACCCAAAACGAGGATTGACGACATAGAAGTTGTCCGAGAATTTTCGGACGTGTTTCCCGAGAATCTACCAGGGTTACGTCCTGATAGACAACTAGAGTTCACCATCGACTTGGAACCCGGATCGGCTCCAGTGTCGAAGGCGCCCTATAGGATGGCCCCAAAGGAGTTGGAGGAACTGAAGATCCAAATTCAAGAATTGTTGGATCTAGGTTTCATTAGGCAAGTGTTTCACCTTGGGGCGCTGCTTTGTTCGTTAAGAAAAATGATTGTTCTTTAAGGATGTGCATCGATTATCGAGAGCTAAATAAGATGACACTAAAGAACAAATACCCTTTACCAAGAATTGATGACCTGTTTGATAAATTGCGAGGAGCAGGTGTATTCTCGAAAATTGATCTCAAGTCAGGTTACCACCAACTAAAAATACGGTCTGAGGACGTACCTAAGACTGCATTCCGAACCAGATACGACCACTATGAGTTCATAGTTATGCCATTCGGATTAACCAATGCACCAGCCATATTCATGGATCTCATGAACAGAGTATTTCATCCATTTTTGGATAAATTTGTTTTAGTCTTCATAGATGACATTCTTATCTACTCAAAGAATGAAGAGGATCACCAGGAACACCTGAGAACAGTAATGCAAACCTCGAGAGATGAAAGACTCTTTGCTAAGTTTAGCAAATGTGAGTTTTGGTTGAAGGAAGTTATGTTCCTTGGGCACATCGTGTCTGCAGAAGGCATAAAAGTAGACCCAGCCAAAGTAGAGGCAGTGCAGGGATGGAAATCGCCAAGGACTCAACATGAGATTAGAAGTTTCCTAGGACTAGCTGGTTACTATCGGAGATTCATTGAAGGATTCTCCAAAATTGCAAGGCCAATAACCCAGCTACTTCGAAAAGGAATCAAGTTCAACTGGACCGATGAATGTGAGACGAGTTTCCAAATACTCAAGGAGAAGTTGACAAGTGCACCAGTTCTAGCAGTTCGAGCGGACAAAGAATATGTAGTCTATCTGAGACGCATCTAAGATCGGATCGGGTTGTGTTTTGATGCAAAACGGGAAGGTGATAGCTTATGCATCCCGACAACTCAGACCGCATGAACTAAACTACCCAACCCAGGACTTGGAATTAGCGGCAGTAGTTCATGCCCTGAAAATTTGGAGACACCATCTCTATGGAGTGAGGTGTGAGATCTTCACGGATCATAAGAGTTTGAAATACTTCTTCGAGCAACGAGACTTGAACATGAGGCAAAGAAGATGGCTAGAACTAGTGAAGGATTACGACTGTGGTATTAACTATCACCCGGGCAAGGCGAATGTAGTAGCTGACGCCTTAAGTCGTAAGAACCATACCAAGCTAGGATGTCTCTTTACACAAGAAGAAAAACTCGTCGAGGAGTTTGAAAGAATGAGGATTGAACTGGTAAGGCAACCAGAGACGATCACGAGTTGTATCGCTACACTCACGAAGGACGTCGATTTAAGAAAAAGGATTGTCGAGAGACAAAGGATGGAGGAAAAGTTAGAAAAGATCAGACAAAGGGTAAGGTCGGAAGGATTTAAAAACTTCCAGGAAGCATCAGACAACGCCCTATTATTTGAAGGAAGGATATGCGTTCCAGACGACGCCGAGCTTCAAAATGAAATCATGAGCGAGGCTCACGATACACCCTACACGGCCACCCAGACAGTACTAAGATGTACCAAGACCTGAAGGAGAAGTTCTGGTGGGAAGGCATGAAACGAGATATAGCTTCTTTTGTAGAACGCTGTCTTGTTTGCCAACAGGTGAAAGCGTTACATCAACGTCCTTACGGGAAGTTACAGCCATTGGAAATACCCGAATGAAAATGGGATGAGATAACGATGGATTTCGTTACGAACTTACCCAAATCGAAAAGAAAACACAAACTATATGGGTAATTGTTGACAGTTTACAAAAGTGCTCACTTTCTACCGATTCAAAGCACTTATGGATCTGACAAGTTAGCCCAGCTATATGTCAAGGAAATCATACGACTACATGGAGTGCCAAAATCTATCACCTCTGATAGAGACTCCAAGTTCACATCCAGATTCTGGATTAGCTTGCAGAGAGAATTGGGTACGAAACTGAACTTCAGTATGGCTTTTCACCCACAGACTGATGGGCAGTCGGAAAGAACAATCCAGACACTAGAAGCTATGCTTAGAACAGTAGTGTGATCGAGGTGCAAAATGGGAAGACATTTTACCTCTTATTGAGTTTGCCTACAACAACAACTATCAAGCGATGATCGGTATGGCCCCATACGAAGCCTTGTATGGCAAGAAGTGTAGATCACCGCTTTATTGGGATGAAGTCGGTGAGAGAAAAATCATAGGGCCAGAAGCAGTGAATGAGATGATTGAGATCGTTCGACAAATTAGGCTGAGGATAAAAGAAGCTCAAGATAGGCAGAAATCCTACGCTGATACGCATAGATCTGAGCTGCAGTTTGAAAATGGAGACAATGTGTTTCTTAAAGTCTCTCCATCGAAAGGAATAGTCAGGTTTGGACTGAAAGGAAAGCTGAGACCCCGCTTTATAGGACCTTACGAGATCCTAGAGAGGATAGGTCCAGTAGCTTATAGGTTGGCTCTTCCGCCAAACCTAGGAAATGTTCACAATGTTTTTCACGTATCGCAATTGCGAAAATACGTTCACGATCCCAAGCACGTGATCCACCAAGACGATGTGATTCTCAAGCCAGACATGAGCTATGAAGAAAAACCAGCGGCGATACTTGACCATAAAGTTCAACAACTACGGAGCAAGACGATTCCGCTAGTCAAAGTGCTGTGGAGACACCACGGACAAGAAGAAGCCACGTGGGAGCTTGAAGAAGCGATGAAAGAACGATACCCCGAATTGTTTTTCTAGAGGTACGCAAATTCCGGGACGGAATTTCTTTTAAGGGGGGTGGAATGTAATATTCCAAAGAAACGAACGTCTAATTACGGTATTTTAAACCCGTGAATTAGGGTTTTGCCGTATAATATTTCTGTATGGCATCGAATATTGATTTCGATTCAGTATCGTAATAACGAATTCCTTTTTATATTCACTAAGGATTGTGAATTAAGGAATTAAAATATTATGAAATGGTTCGTCAATATATTTTAACGTCGAATGCGTATTGAACGTTTATATTTTATGAAATTTTCTAAGCAGCGAAGCTTGGAATTAATTTCCATATTAATTCCTATGATGATGGAATATTATTTATGAAGTAAGTATGAACTTACTACGACCATTTTGAGATGAGTCGATTATGAACGTTTTGAGACGTTTTAAACGTCAACGTCTAGAGACGTTTTGAAAAATGGGTTTAATGCTCAGGAAATTATCATGATTAATTTCCTATTATTATTTTATATAATTACTGTATTATTAAGCATTAAAATCAATTTTTGAGCTATAGAACTCGATAATTTCAATTTGGACATTCTCGAAAACCCTAATTTCCTAAACTTGGGTTTTTCACATAAAATGATACTATTATTTTATCCTATGCTATTATTTAATATCTAAATCATATAATATGATATATATGAGTATGTTTAACACTATAATGACATGAGTATCAATAATAGGTGTGATTTATATTTTTGTACCTATTTTTCACGCAATTTTCGTTGGTTTCGCATATATGTGCTATGTGTTGATTTAATTATTTTAAGGGCATGTGTTATATATCTATGACTTATACTATGATTAATACATTGTATTAAGGATCAAATAAAATTTAAATCACCCCTCCCTACCCACATATGCACCGGCCACCCTCTTAAGACAAAGCATGGGTTCACCTTTTTATTGACCAATGCATGAACACCCTTTCTAGCCTAGCCTAATCATCACTAAGCACTCCTAAAATGCTGCAACCCTTCCTATTGGGTGTGTGTGTGTGCGTGTGACCGAGAGAGAGAGAGAGAGGAGGGATAATAGGTGAGACCCTTCCCCTTCAACACACTACACTCATTATCCTCATCCCAAATTTTTTTTAGAACACCAAAACACTCTCTACCTCTCCACTCTTGATGCTGAAAACCGACGCCTCTCCCCTCTCCATTTTTCTAATTTTTCTCCTCTTCTTCTCCATTCTTCCACCCAACCTTGATACCTAGATATAGTTCTTGTGAATCCATTCTATATCAAAGGTAAAACATGGACATAGCTTCGATTTAATCCTTCCTTTGTTCGAATATGTCGAGCATATTTATATATCTATAGTATGTATTTATATTTTAAATGTTCTTATGGATGATCTATTGATGTATATGCGATGCTTGATGATTTTTATTTTTAAAAATAAGAGATGTATGCTTAGATGATCATATGACCTTGCTTGTTAAATTTTGAATAGATCTAGCATATATATATGTATATTCGAACCTAGGCATGTTGAAAATTATTTTGAAATTGTTAAAATGTTTGGGTGATGACCGATTGGTTTTAATTTATTTTGGTGATGGATTATTGATCTATGATATGTTTTAAGCTATGGTAAATTAATTAGAATTTTAAAGAACCCTAGCTATTTTTCTCAAAAGGGCGAGAGCATATATGTATGTACCTTGGTGTATGATTTTATTTTTAAGCATGCAATGACATATTAATGCTCTAGGACCTTGATTATATGTCTAAGAATTTATTAAATTTTTGAAACTAAAATGCTAAATTTTTTTTGAAAATGTCGTGAACCATGTGATATTATATGTTGGTGTATGATTTTTATTTTGAACATGCAATGGTATATTATTGATCTAGTATATTGATTATGTGTTGTATGATTTTGTTGGAATTTTTGGAAATCAAACACTATATTAAATCAAAAACACCGAAGGCATTGTGCCAAATATGGTGATGATTTAATTAGTTTTGATGAATGTTATTATGTTATATTGTTATATTATGGTGTATAAACATAGTGTATAATTGTTAAAATTTTTAGAAAGAAAATGCCAATTTATATCAAAAAATCGTGAACATTGGAGCTCCTTGAGGTGATGATTCAATTGGTTTTTGATGTATGAATGATGCTTATTGTTATACTATAGTATATAAGCATAATATATAATTGTTGGGATTTTTGAAAACCAATTACCTATTGAAAATAAAAGAAGCCGAGAGCTAAGGCTCCATATGGTGATGATTTCAAATGGTTTTGGTTGACATTATGATGTTACAATGTTATAATATAATGTTTGATCATGATATAATTTAATTGGAATTTTCAAGAATTGTTTGATAATTGTTTGGTAATTATTTGGAAATTACCGATTGCTAAAAGGATAAATTCCTTGATGTATAAGTGTTTATGATGGACTATAGGTTATAATTGTGACATATATTAATATTGGGACATTATACTAATTGTATATCAATTTTGGGAATTTTTGGATAATTATTCCATAATTAATGGAATTACTATGACACATATATATACATATATGTTAATAAATGACAAAAATATCATATGGATAATATTAATTCTTATTCTGGACCATAGTGTATAATAATACACTATATTAATTTAGAAAAATTTTAGAAAATCATTTGATAATTTTTGTATAATTACCGAGAATTTTTGAGAAATTATAAGGATTTTAAATCCTTTTTAATTCAGTTTAATAACAAATTATATGTCTAATAATTATTTTAGACATATTTGGATTTTATAAAATTTTATAAACTTAGATTACCATGTTTGAGACAAACGTTTTATTTAATAACGTTATTAAACGAAAATGTACGTTTTATTTATTAAAAGGATTAATATTTGCGAAAAATATTAAAGAGTCCAATGATTTATTTAATAAATCAAGAAAATGGACTTTGCAAAATGAAGTTGATTAAAAATCAAATTATAAAATGAATTAGTAAGAAATTACTAATTAAAAGTCAAAATTGTTGACTTTGTTGACTTTGTTGACTTCGTTGACTTTTAAAGTCAAACGTATGAATATACGTTCGATAAATACGCTAATACGCGTAAGACGTACTAATTGAGTATGATACCTCATTAGTAAGAAAAGATTTCATAAATGAAGCCTTTATATCGAGACACGTATTTATATACGTTGAACGTTTAAACCGGAAGGGTTAAAACGATATGATTGAACGTATCTCAAAGAACGAGAACAATTCAATTGAATTACGTATTTGAAAGCGTGTTGAATTCATTGAGGAATTCAGTCTGCATCGATTTTGAATATCGAAGTTTATCTTAGACTTTGAGAAGTCTCGAGAAACTTGAGCGACGTACTAAAATATCGCTTTTGCGTAAAGGTGTGGACGCGAACGCGACGATCGGACACTGACGAGGAAATCAAACCTAGGACTCTTATTAAGACGAATCATAGTCCAGGTGGGGCTTCTTTTCCAAAACCAAAATACGAGCTTTCTTATTACCAAATGAATTTATTTATTACGCTTATTTTCAACTGTTGATAAACTGTTTACAATATTACCTGCCAAAAATATTCTGTTTTGTGTATGGATCCTATCCGTTATGCATGGTGTGAAGGTTGGAACTATATGATGATATGAAATGCATAAATGGTGTGAAGGTTGGATGACATGATATGAAATGTCTTTTGTTGGGTCGCGCCCAACCTTTTTATGAAATCGATATCGGATCCTATGCCGGAAGACTATGCCTGGCTAGGGTTAACGTGTACACCTGAACGTGACTGTGTGCTGTATGGGTCACGGCCGGTCACGGCGTCGTTGAGGGAGGCCTCCTTCACGACGTTTGATCTTTGATGTTATGATGAGAATGTGGGGTACGGATCATACACACCAAGAAAATGCTCGGCCGAGCGATGTTTACAAACTGAAAATATTTTAGTAAGCACAAGGCATTTCAACTAAAACCCTTGTGACTTACCATGATATTGGTAGTGTAATTCATTTACGATAAAATGTTTTCGGCATGAGTCCACTGAGTGCAATCTTGTACTTAGCCCTGCATATTTGTTTTTAAATGTTCAAGTTGAGCTCTAATGATGGTGATGGGGAAAGTGTTGAGGAGTCCAGTGTCCTTGACTATTTTTGTTAAGAATTTGTGGTTTCACCTTGAATACATATCTTCATATATGTATTCACACACTTTCCGCTGCTAAACTCTGAACTTATTGACTTTATGCTTTACTGTTATGAATTGTTGGAGTCTTACAGATCATCTATGTCTTTTGGATCTGTAGAAGGATAATTTGCATGTACTGTTGAGGTCCGTCAGGCCATTGCTGACCTTTGGGTCTGATGGCCTAAACCACTTGAATTGTTTTGATATGTTAACATCTTACATTATTGTAGTGGCTCGAAAATTTTATAGTAATTAATAAGGTTTAATTAAGTATTATTAAAGGCTTAAAAGCTATTTAAGCCTTAAGAATTCGTAAAATTTAATATAGTGAAATATTAATCGGTATGAATCCGATTAATTTAAAATTTAATTATATGGAATCGGAAAATGTAGAGAATTATTAGAAATGAGTTTATTTGTGATAAAATGTGAATTTTGTGATTATTAATGAATGTTTGTATGAAAAATGCTATAAATTAGAAATCATGCTATGAATTGCATTAATTATTTTGCATGTTATTTTTCTTATAAAATGAGATAAAATATTATTTAAGATATTAAAGTCTTGAATAAATTTGTTTTCTTAATAACTAATGATTAAAGAAATTATTTATGTAATTTTCGAAATTAAGAAGTATTATAGTAATGAAATGAATTTTATTAAATAAAGTGATTTAAATTATGCAATATGGATCTAAATTAATTATAAATATAAGTTGTATTAGATTTTATAATTTAATTGAGATATAATCCTATTAATTAAGTTATACTAAAATTTGGAATTAGAAAATTTGGAGTGTAAATATAATATTTATTGAAATTAGTGTTTAATTTCCTTGAAATTTTAAATAAATGTACATTACATTTAAATTGAGCATCTAGAACTATAATATATGAAATATATCATCCTCAACCTTAAAACTCCCTCCATTTTCGGCATTCACACACTCACACACATTTTTTTTTTTTCAATTTTAATCCATAATCAAGGGTAGAATTAAGGGATAATCACTCCTAGCAAGGTAATTACTTGAATTAGCTTAAGTTTTTGTGATTAAAATTACTATGCATGATGTTCTATTATTGTATAATTTTTGAAAATTATGGAATGTTGAGGATGAATGATTTGTTTCATTTTTATTATGTTTATTGATTTAATTATGATTATGGAGCTTGATTAATATATACTATGGATTTAAATTCCTTAAATTCATGAAATTCCAAAATTAAAGTTTGATCATGAAACCCTAATTTTGAATATGATTTATATGGTAGGATATGATTGAATTAAGCTTAGATATAAGTTTAAGTATGCTTATAAACATCATATGATTAAAGAAATTAAAAGTTAAACCATGTTTATGAAATCCTCCAAGTTTTCGAAAATAAGGTGTGATAGGAACTTAATGATTTTGATTTTATTTGATTAATTTGACATGATATTCATGCTTAAGGATATAAATAATGCATGAAATGAATTTATGGAAATTTAATTCAATTATACACATGATATGCTAATTTTCGAAAATGAAGGGGACTTCATGAACTTTGATTTCTTGATTTTATTTCATGGATTTGAATTGATATTTGTGATTTATGATAAAAATAATGCCTAAGTAGAATTTATGGGAATTTTTGGACATAGATATCAAAAGTTACAAAAATTAAAGTTTAGGTTGAAAGTTATGTTCATATGTGATATAATTGATCTATAATTGAATGGATCATGAAATAATGATCAATGACGTTAATTAAGTATGATTATATGATATTTGATGTTTAATGGGTTGTATATACTAAAAATATTGAAATGTATATATATATGTATAGTTGAATCGCCTTAGGCGATTAACGTTGAATTGCATGATATTAGTCTTGTATAAGGTTCTTAAGTGTATGTTTGATAATATGATGATGATATTGAGGAGTTTGGGGTAAGATTGGTGTAGTTTGGTGTGTTTGGGCTATACATATTACAGATGTTACGCTGCCGAAATTTCGGTAGAATTTGATATGCATAAGACGTTTTAGGTATTACTTGATCACTAATAGTATAAATAAGTAAGAAAGATTGCTAAAGTCAATAATTATCTTATGTTATAAGGATCAGCGAGAGGAATCGGAAGTAAAGAACGAAGAATCGAACGTCTTTGGGTGAACGTCATCGGTGGGTAATGCATTACGAACTTTATTTTGAAACTAAACATATGATATGTTATGAGCTTGATTTCTTGTGAAAACATTTGATCACCACATGATAATCATGCTAAATGTTTTACCATATTGTGGGTATGACGGCAATTACCTATCTGCGGTAGGAAAATGTGAATTACTGTGCACAGGTAGATGGCTGTGAGCTTGCAAATGTAGGCCGGCCATGGTATTGGGAAGGAGGCCTACTTCCCTTTACCGTATGACGTAGATAGGGTATGACCGTAGTTGCTATCCTTCGGGACCAACTCGGGTATGTTATGCCGGTATGTTTCAAAATAAAGTGTGGTGACATGATATTATGTGAAAGTTTTCTGATGAATCACTAATTCAATCGTCTTATGAACTGCTATTAGAAAGAAAGGTTTTCTTGAACAAAATGTTTAACTTTGAAAGATATATTGGCATTATCCACTGAGTACTTTCTCGTACTCATGCCCTCCAAAATATTTTTATTATGCAGGTTGAGTATGAAGGAGGTGTGGCAGGAAAACTGAGCTGAGATATCATTTTGATTTTTTTTACTTTGTTTGGATATGTCTGAATATCATGTCCTCACACATGATATTCATTGATCTTCCGCTGCTGGAACCTTGAAACTTTGAAACCGTACTTTTGATAAACCATGTAACTATTTGGAAACTTTTTATATGTATATGGTGAGGCTGTGTCCTCATTTTGATAATTGTCGTAGTTGGATATTTTCTGATTGCAAGTTGGCGTACTCTATTTACAAACGTTATATTGTCCATTTGTTTCCAAAACTTATTATCTAAACCACGCTTTTATTGAAAGATTATCGTTAATTAAACCAGTCACAGCTTGATTATTTGGTTAATTAAGTAATTAAATAGTCGGGTCGTGACAATTATGTTCAAGCATGCTAGTTTACCATTGATATGTATCTTTATCTTAGTCTTGGTAACCCTGAAATACTATTCCTAGTATTAGTCACCCTCCATTCCGGGTCATCCGGGGCGGGGGCATGACATATATATATTACTACACATTATTTACGTAACATGGTGAATGATCACCAAATTTTCAATTCCTACATCCTAATTAAAAACAACTCATGGCAATACCAAGACAAACACCTCCACTTGATTCCTTGCATTAACCATCTTATTTTATGTGCCATAATATTCCATTATTACAAATATTACCATATTATTCACGTAACATGGTAATAAGATAGCAATCTTGAAATTCAATTTGTCCTACATACCAAAGCTCACGGTACTTTTTCATTCTCAAAGCTAAATATTTTATTTTTTTGCATTTAATATCTATATGACATAATATATGTCTTAGATGATAATTTATATCACAGGAAAAATTATTAGAATTATTTCATGTGTGAAAACTCTAATTTTCGATTTTAGGGTTTTCAAAAATTACAACATTGTTCAATAATTATTCCTTAATTCTCTAGCATTATTTTAATGCTAAATAATACTCTAATTACATAAAATAATCATAGGAATTTAAATATTATAATTCCTTGATCATTAAACTCGATTTTCTAATCGTCTCTAAACGTTGACGTTCAAAACGTCTCAAAACGTCCATAGTCGACCCATCTCAAAATGGTCGTAATAAAGTCGTAATCACTTTATCAATTCATTCCATTAATAATGAAATTTAATTCTAAGCTTCGTCACTTAGAAAAATTATCGTAATATTAACTATCGATATTCCATCGACGTTAAAATATTACTGCCGAAAGAATTTGTATAGACTTTATTATTTGATTCACTAATCATTAGTGAATAAGATATAAGAATTCTCACATCATAATTGATCGAAATCAATCTTCGATAATTTACTAATTCGATTATTGAGACGAAACCCTAATTTACGATTTGTAATTATTGTAATTAGGCTTTAATTTTTCGGGATATTACAATTACAAACCCCCTCCCTCCCCTTTTCCGGCGGCCAACCCCCTCCCTCTCCCTGTTTCAGCGGCCAACCCCATCCATTCCCCTCTGTGAGAAAACTATAACGCCGTACAGGACACATCGATCGAGCCCACTTCTCGTGTCCAATACTAATCAACTTATTATACGCATTAGGACTTAATCTATTGATGATGTTCATAGAATGATTATACTCAGCTTCATCGTACGTATATGCAGCTCTTTTGTACATCTTTAACAGCTTCGAATTTTTTTCCCAAAACTCTTAATATGTCCGAGCAAATGGTAATAGCATATATCGTGAGTGGCATTAGGAAACTCACTCCTAACAGCATTAGCAATGGAGACATGCTAGTCAGAAACAATCAAGAGAGGATCAATATTACCATACACAGATCGAACCTTCGAGAGGAACCACTTCTAAGCTAAATCATTTTCGATGGTCCAACACCATATGCCAACGGAAAAACTTGCTCGTTGGCGTCTTTCGTCACTGCAACGAATAAAATACGCATATTCTTGCCCTTGAGATGAGTACCGTCGACTACGATCACAGGTCTAAGAGAAAAATAGAATGCCCCAATAGAAGCTCCGAGAGCAACAAAAACACTGTACGAATCTACCATCAGCCCATACTTCAAAATCATAGATAGTGCTCGGATTCGCTTGTTTCAACATATAGAGGTATTGAGGTAATAGACGAAACGACTCTTCATGTAGGCCGTATATCATCCCAATCTCAATATTCCGTGCTCGCAAAGCGACATTGTATTTGATACTAATACCAAATTCACGCTGCAGCTCCGCCATAATGGACCTCGGCCTAGGGATCTCACCATCATCTCGTATTTTTCGTGCTACATAAGATGCAACCACCTTCGAATGTGCCTTTATCCGTGCAACTCATCCCAACTCCCGGTCACATGTATGTTCATGTAATACCCCGAAGTTTTAAAGCTTAATTACGATAATAAAAATTCGTAAAATAGAGTTTCGCCGCGATAATTGAATTAGTAACTTATCGAATATTCATTTCGACTAATTATGATATAATGAATTCTGTATCATATTCACTAACGATTAGTGAATCAAGTAATATAGTTATATAATTCTTTCGGCAGTAATATTTTAACGTCGATTGAATATCGAAAGTTAATATTAAGTGTGTGTGTGTTGGCCTAGTGGTAGAGTGGTTAATGCTTGAGGCCAAAGGTCTCGGGTTCGAGTCCACCGTGACGTAGCCTTTAAAAATTTATGTATTAATTGACCAAAAAAAGAGTTAATATTACGTGAATTTTTCTAAGTAATGAAGCTTAGAATTAAATTCCCTTACTAATGAAATGAATTAATAAAGTCATTACGACTTTATTACGACTATTTTGAGATGGGTCGATTATGAACGTTTTGAGACGTTTCAAACGTCAACGTTTAGAGATGATTAGAAAATTGAGTCTAATGATCAAGGAATTATAATATTTAAATTCCTATGATTATTTTATGTAATAAGAGTATTAATTAGCATTAAAACAATGCTAGATAATTAAGGAATAATTAAGGAATAAAATGTGTAATTTTCGAAAACCCTAATTTCAAAAATTAGGGTTTTCACACATGGATCATCTTAATTATTTTCCTATGATATAATTTATCATCTAAGACATATATTATGCTATATATCAATAAATAGCAAGAAAATCAAATGTTGGGCACTAAAACACAAAAGTGCCGTGAACTAGTGTGATGTTTTGTAACATGAATGAATTTTGTTATCTTCCAACAATTATATGAACCAAGTGGGATAGATTACACACTAACCAAGATAGTAAATGGATTGATCAAGTGGATGTGTGTTGCTTTGATAAAGTGGACGTGTAGTTTGATAATTAAGGTGAGAAGAACTCTTAAAACTCTTCTTTGACTATTATTGCATTTGGCAATGTGTAGAGACTATATGTGTAGTATAAGACAAGATTTAGTAACTCCTCCTTTGTATTTGAGAGAGAAACCGTGACAATGAGTGATAAGGCAAAGGATAATTTATTCCATGCATTTACTTTGTGTAAATGGTGATGTATTAAAGTGTTGTGAGTCACCAAATTAGTCTTGCATGAATTAAGTGTGTAGCATGACATTGTTGACTCAATGAAGAAAAGAAGGAATAAAATAAAATTCATCCTTTACACCTTGCGATGGCCGACGGTTGTTGATCAAAAGAAATAGGATGTTTGTTTCATTCAATAAAATTTGTGTAAGATGCATTTACTATGATGACATATTAGAAGAGTGAGTCATAAAGAAAAATTTAAAAGTCTTGTTTGTATTGTGTAAGAGAGAGAGAGCCGAGAGTGAAGGGAATAGATTTGAGTATGTATTATTTTTACTTAAGTACATAAGTGTTAAGACATCAAACAAAATATCACTTCTCTTCCCAAAACTTGAAACTACCGTGAGCTTGAGAAAGAAAAGCTTGGAGTTTTATCCATTTTAATAGCCCTAAACCTTGATATAAAAATACCTACACCAAAAATCAAAGCGGGTAAAAAGGTTAGGAATTTAACGAGCTTTATATATATACGTTAAAATTTTTGGTATCCAAAACCGTTAGTTTTTAATATATACATGCTTATGTTTAAATGCTAAAAAAATGAGAAATGATATATTAGTGTTTAGTTGTTTATTAATAATGCTTATTATGATGTATATGATTTATATGTCATGATCTAATTACAAATTAAGCATGCTATGATTTAATAGAAATACTCGAAAATTTTAATGTTCTTATGTTAATGGATTAATGAGATGGATGATAGTTAAGCTTATTGTGATTTACTAGCAATTTTTGGAAATTATATGCAATATATTTAATATTGCCGAAATTGATTGGAGATCATGTGTTAAGAATTAAATTAAAAGTTAAGCATAATTTGAATCTAATGGTAATGACCGAGAGCTCTATATTCATTGTTGGTAAGTTAATAATCTATGATGATTATAGAACTCATAGTTAATTGGTTGGAATTTATGGAAATCCTATGTAATATAATTGAAACTACCGAAAATGGTTGGGGAGTGTAGGTTGATGTATAATTCATGTTTAAGTGATATAATAACATATTAATGTTGTAGAGCCCTAATTTAGTACTACATTAATTTATTGGATTTTTAGAAAATAGTATGATCATACTCTTGAAATTTTCGAGAACTACAATGCGTGGTACATTAATTTGAGAGTTGAAATTATTAGATATTATGATAAATTATTGTTATATGATAATGTTTAGGCATTGTGAAATTTTATTGAAATTTTTAAAAAATGTTTGGGTATATTTGTGTAAAAATCGAGAACTATATAGTGTAGGAAAATGATTTCCAATTTTCCTATAACTAATGTTAATACATATTATATGTTTAGAAAATATTTTAGACCTATTGAGAATTTAAGGGATTTTAGAAACATAGTATACTATGTTTACGGCGAAACGTTATATTAAATGACGTTAGATGTGAAAAATAATATGTAAGGTACAAGTTAGATCATACTTGAGTAAAGCATTGATCATGTTTATTGATTTACGTGAAAAATCGAGAATTAGGGTTATTTGATAAGAAATCGATTGAAAATAGATTTATAAAGAAATTGATTAACAAATACGTGAATAATTCGAAAGGTATGTTAAGAAAAGTAAAAAACGTTGACTTAGGTCTAAACGTATGAAATACGTTGAATAAATACATTAATACGTTTAAAACGTATTAAATTTATAAGAATATCTCATTGAGAGAAAAGATTTCATAATTAAAATCATTTTATCGAAAGACGTTGGTATGAGTTCAACGTTTAACCTAAATGGTTAATAAGAGACCGTAGATTATATTACGTCTCTATCGAAGTACGAGAAGTTATTAGATGAGATACGCGATGAAAAGACGCATTAAATTAGTTAAGGAATGCGAAGCATTATATTAGAAAGTTATCAAAGTTTATTAAACTTTGAAAATCTCGAAATACGTGACCGACGTACTAAAATAGTTTTTACGTAAAGGTTGGACGCGGACGTGAGCAAGCGACGTAAAAAGAAATCATATTTTGAGAATCGACGATCCAGGTGGGCTTTACTATAGTTAAAATGATAAATGCTTATCAAATGTTTTATTTACGATGCTTTATTCGCAAGAAATGATGATGAAATGATTTATTTAATTACCTGCCCAAAATATTTATGTTTTATGTATGTATCCTATCCATGATCGAATGATGCATATTGTTGGGTAGCTCCCACTTATGAAATGTTTGAATTCATATCCTTGTAAGTACCCACAAGGATGATTGAGAATTCGTATCCTGTGCCGGAGTGGTAAGGATTTTGTGCACTATTTTGTGACTGTGTGCTGAAAGGGTGCTCGGCCGGTCACGGCGTCCGTGGGAGGAGGCCTCCTCTCCGGCGGGATGATTTATGAGATGACTTATGAGATGATTTATGAGATGAGATATGAGAAATGAAAGGAAATGGATATGGATCATACATACAAGGAAAATGCCTGGCCAAGCGATGATTTATGAAAATGATGAAATATTTTAGTAAGCACGGTGCGGGATGATTTATGAGATGACTTATGAGATGATTTATGAGATGAGATATGAGAAATGAAAGGAAATGGATATGGATCATGCATACAAGGAAAATGACTGGCCAAGCGATGATTTATGAAAATGATGAAATGTTTTAGTAAGCACAAGGCCTTTCAAATAAAACCCTCAGTGTTTACCATGATGGGCGATGTAATTTAAAATTTGATAAAATGATTTGGCATGAGTCCACCGAGTGCATTCTTGTACTCAACCCCATGTTTTGTTTTAAATGCGCAGTTGAGCGAGATGATGGATGGGCGTGTTGAGCGGTGGAACCCCTTTGATAATGATATGTGTGAAACTCGACTACACATCGTCATATGTGTATTCACACGCCTTTCCGCTGCAATAGAACTAAGTTAGCTTTTGATGTCGACAAATTGATCGCCTTGATCATATGAATTCTCGTGTTAAGAATCAGAGGTCTCTCCTCATATATAAATTATGTATGTCTTGTATATAATGGTTAAAGCTTCTTAGTTTACTTGAATTTAGTCTCACAATTCTATGATTAATTGTCTTTCACGTTCCTTGATTACTGTTCCAAGTATTAGTCCTCGTTAATCCGTCCTTAGGATTAGAGGGCTGTTACAAAGTGGTATCAGAGCGGTTCGCTCTTTGAATCCAAAACCTCCTTTCAAAGTCAATTCTAGATTGAGTCACTAGACTCCTAGAGATCAGCCGATACTGCTCGACACTCCATCACATCAAGCTCAACTGGAATGAGGTAAATGATTCCTTTTCAAAAAGTTGGAAAGTGAAAAAGGATGGAAATGTTTTTCTTCGCAAAAGTTTTGAAATAAAAAGAGATTCCCACAATATGCAGGTATGGGACTGCATATTTAAGGAAAGCTCAAAGGATTCCAACAATATGCAGGAATGGGACTGCGTATTTAAGGAAAACTTAAAGGATTTGATGTATGCTAGATAAATGATTTTCTCGGTTCTGAAAACGAAAAGTTTGAAAGTGGAAAATGAATTTTTCATGAAAAATGAAAGTTATGAGAATTGGTTGAAAGTGAAAGTTATTGCAAATGTTGCAAATGAAGTTTATGCTGTGAAGAGAAGAGTGATGAAATGATATTGAAAGTTGTTGGTTCGCTACCAACATATGATGTTTGATGAATGTTTATGAGGAGGATTGTTTGATGATGTATATGAGGAGGATGTTGAGATGATGAGGAAAGTTGTTGGTTCCCTACCAACGTATGATAATGTCATACAAGAAAGTATTGACAAAGATATGTAAAAAATGAAATGTTTGAATTCATGAAATTCAATAAAGATTTATTGTTATGAATGTATGAAAATGTTCAAAAATGGACATTTATATGTCAAATATGATATGTTGATTCCTTGAAATTCAAATAAGTACATAAGTACACATGAGCTATGTTATGAATATTTGAAATTTTATTTCAAATCTTAAAGTTGTTTATGATGATGGGTATGTTATCCCAAAAGAACGTAGACTGTTTAAGACGCATGATCCCATTTGCGAAAGAACATAGAAGGATAAATTATGAGAATTTTATTCCCTCCCGAGAACAAAAACGAGATCAAGATGAGAATCTCGAAATGAATAACGAGGAGAAAATTTAAGTTGAGAAATGGAAAAGATGTCAAGATGATGAATGTCACTATGCGATAAGTGACATGAGTATAGTCTTTTTATTTGGACGTTCACGCATGACGGAACTCCAAGTTGACGATGACTTTTCGTTAGAAACGAAATAGAAATGTGATCGAAGAATAAATTGATGCAAGTGTTGTGAATTTTTACAAAAGAAGAGACCACGATGTGATAGAAAAATTTTGATGAGATAAATCGTAGAGTTAGTTCAATGATGTGAGTATAGTTAGACTTGAGATCGAAAGCAAAAAGATGGATACGGGAACGAACGCAAAGATTAAACGAAAATAATGTGAGTTTTCAAAACAAGAATGAATTCGGCGCGGGCTTTTCTGCACTGTGCAGTGTGTTTGTTTTGACCCGTTCTCCTTCGTTTGAACTCCGAATTACGCATGGTTTTCGCCTATGTACTCCTAATGCAATGTACGTTATTTATTATGAAGGATCAAATCCCTGATTCCTTCTCTAGAAGTTGTGAGAATCAGTTGAAGTTAGTTCTATGGTTTATATAGAATGAGAACTTTACAGTATAATGAGAATTTTAGAAAGTTACTAGAAGGTAAGACTCCCAGTAGTACAAGTAGAGCTATGAAATACATGAGAACCTTTGATGAAGACCTTTTATGAGTTATATAAAGTTTCAAATTCTATTCATTACCCAATTTCTGTCATTGAGTTTAACTCTATGACCTAGTTCCAATTGAGAAATCACTGGAGTTTCTCACCTTTTTCTGAAAGGAAAATGTTTAACCCAAAGATTTATAAAGCGTCCTTTTGAAACCAAGTCCTTGTGTGACTAGGAAAATATTTTGTGACGGGTCTGGCCAGCCCATATAACCAAAGAAATCTAAGTAGTCGTCATTCTGGTCTTCGGACCCTAGATCCCAATTATTCAGTTCAAAGAGCATATGGATTCAATCGTTAAAAGATGTTATTTTGATTTGTGAGACCGTACCTCTTGTAAATTATCATGATGAAATTTCTTCAACCCTTGAAATCAATAAGTAAGATGAAGGTTGACTTACCTTGTCACCTAATTACGAATTAGTAAAGTGATAAACATCAGGTATGATGTAGGTTGACTTATTTTAGTCACCTAAAAGTTTCAGATCAGTAAAGTGATAGACATCAAAAGTTATGATGTAAAGGAGATCTCGATGAGACGAGATATATTATCCCCTATGATGCACATGGATGCAATGACCCTTGAAGGGCTTACCAAGTACTGATAACAGTGAAGTTATATCTTCATGCGATTGTTATGATAAAGAAAGTTATGAATGAGATACTCTTTAGCATTGAATGCAAGAGTAGAAGTAAAAGAAAGTATATGATATCCTTGGGATAAAATTTCCCCTTATTATGTTATAACGAGAGAGATTACAACTTATCTTTAAGATAGTTGTTTGTCCTTAAAACCTCATTAGTAGGTTGAACATGTTTAAAGAATGGAGATGCACGATATTCTTTTCAAAGAATATACATGTAAAGAAATGATAGCATCTCAGATAATAAATCTCTCGCTTTATACCTCAATCAATGAGATCATGCTTGAGTATAATCAATTCCAAGTAATTGAGACTTGGTTAAACCAATGGTAATGAGATGCTTGGAATTTAAGTTATGGTGTACAATTGTACTACCTTACCAAGCAATACGACAATAATGACAGTTCTAGTCCTGAAAGTGAGAACCGAAGTATAATGAAAGTAATATTACTTTCAGATACCATGCTCAAGAAAAAGGGACAAAGGTCATAAATAGTAGGAGAAATTACAAGCTATACAATCATGAGATAGCCACGATATGATATAAGCTGCAGAAGATTTACGACTTCGATAAGTAAGGTAATTCCCTTGAAATAAAGAAACGGATTAAGAAATAGATTCATTATTTGAAATGAATCTTAGTACTCTAAGTTATATTGACACATGTGAAATCAACTCATGTGAAAAACCCTAATTTATTATGCTTATGTAATGTCAAGAACTTATTATTTTGATTTTATTTGAGTTGTTTGATCTCGAAAGTATGATCTAGTATATGAAATTAGCCTATTTTGAATTATCGAGATTTTTCTATGCTTATATGAAAAAGTTAGATTTCGTTAGTTTGCGAAATTACAAAGGACGTTGGGATTTTAACTTGATATTTGAAATTTGATTTCAAAACATAGATTCTTAAGATTAAGTAGCTTGATCAAGACTTATTTGATCGAAGTTTCCAAATGAAAAGGGTTTGAAAGTTAAAGATTTTCTTATATCGTAATGATATCCCATATATATATATATATATGGAGTTGAGAAGATTCGAGTTTTTATAAAATACATTCTCAATAAGTTGAATAGTTTAGTTTAGATGCATTGACCTAGCAGCTTAGCTTAACCATAGAGTATCGAGAGAGTTTTAGTAGAGGCTCAAGAGTTAGAAACTCTTAGTTTCTCTTTCCCGTGTTTATTCCTCTTATTTCTTTTCAAGGAACAAGTGGAAGCGAGATAGAGATCAAAAAAGGGAAGATAGAAAGTCTCGAGTAAGCCAGATTTCCAGGTGGGCTTTCTAAACTAAAAAAAATGTGTTTACACAAGTTTATGATAATAAGCATGTATGCCTATTTTGCAAAAGTTAATTGACTTGCTTGTTTTGAGCATACTGCATGTTACCTATCTACGAGAGAATGAAGATATCGGCCCTATGCTAGACGAGCTGCTAGTAAGGGTTTGTGTACACAGGTGGCCTTTGGCCAAGGTGTTTGAGAAGGAGGCCTACTTCTCAACACAAGAGTGCGTAGATATGGTGTTTATTGATGATTGTCTGCAGACATATTATGATTAGATTTGTTAGCACGTGCATTGATTATGAAGTAAGTGATTTCTTAAAGCATG
Organism: Salvia rosmarinus; assembly: GCA_036937905.1. Lineage (NCBI taxonomy): Eukaryota > Viridiplantae > Streptophyta > Magnoliopsida > Lamiales > Lamiaceae > Salvia > Salvia rosmarinus. The sequence goes on from JAODLM010000612.1 coordinate 130,786, forward strand.
ATTCATAGGATATTTCTTAAAACCCCTGTGAATCTAAGTAGTGGCAAGTAGATTATATAGCTCTAAGAGCATGTTTCAGATGTTTTTGGCAATTGCCCACTGAGTGCATCAAGTACTCATGCCCTGCATGTATTTCTAAATGTGTAGGTTATGTAAGAGATGACGGCGGAGACTGAATGATGAGTTAAGACCTATTTTGTCATGTCACATGTTTTGCCCCGGGTTTATGTTTTCATACATAAACTCAGCTACTCTTTTGCTGCCAACTCACTTACAGTTTATAAATTATTCCATGATTCGAGTCTAGATGGGTTAGACATCTTTAAATAAGTAAAATTTTGAGTCGAGAATTTTTGCATCAACTTCCTAAATAGTGATTTATAAATCTTCGACTTTTGACCACCATATGATCACAAGTTCAAAGACTCGTCTTTCTTTAGAATGATAAATGTTTATTCCTGTGAGTCTTTAAAGTTATTCAGTTGTGAAACAGTGATTGTTTAATATTAAACCTTGATCATTTGGTTAATCACAGATCTAATGACTCGTCTATCGTTAAATTGATGACTGTTTATATGTGCGAGTCACTTGAAATAGTGAGTCAGTTCCTTTATCCTTACGTCGTCGCACTTCGATTAGTTAGTTAATTAGTTAATCCGAGATTAGATAAGCCGGGGTGTGACAGAATGGTATCAGAGCAGTTGTTCGCTCTGGTCCTGTGAGTCTTACTTGAGTCTAACCCAGTTGTCTTAAATCATGTGAGCTCAGCATCTCAAGTCCGTCATCTCCATCACAATCAGGTACAAGTAGTTGATTTTTACATAAAGAGTTCAGAATTCTTTATGCATTACTTATGGCTTTGTGCGATCCTTACATGCTTAGTATTGTATGCTATATGAGTTGATTATGCATGCAATTTGATTAGTACCCCAAGATGGGAAATGGTACATATCGATGTGATTGTCCTGATATTTAAGTTATGATTATTTTAGGATGCCGGGGATGCGGACTACTCTGCGTAAAAGTACTAGAGTTAGACCTCTGATGATTGGACGTACCGACAGATTTTATGAGCTCAGGCCGGAGCAGTACACGTAATTCTCAGATTTTCTCGAGCAGTTCGATGGAACCGGTTTTGGTTAAGCAAAGACGGGTTAACGATTACGATGCGATACTTCGACTGATTCAAGCCTTGCCAGCACACTGGCAAGGATGGGCTTCTTCCAGTGCTCTTGATTATATAGATTTTTCTAGAAATCCTGAAGAGTCGCGGGATTTCCTTGGATTCCATGCGCTTGTTCGGGCATGGAATCGGGATCATCAAGGTCCACGCCCAGGTGACTATCCTCCTCTCGAGAGCTTTTATTCTGCTGTTCGTCAGCTATTTGCAGAGCACTATGTGAGGCAGGATGATCCTTTCCTCAGCCTGCTAATGTTGAGTCACCCCCTGTTATCCCGACTCTGAGATTTGATGAGCCTATGTTGATTGATCGTACTCCTCTAGTTCCCGACATTGTTGAGCCAGCTGATTCTCCTCTATTAATAGACTCAGATATTCATCGTGGTCCTGATGATTTGTATACATTCCCTGAAGTAGATTCATGGATTGATGATATGCTTCCTGCTGAAAATATTTCTTTTCCCTATCCGGATCCCATGATACCGGAAATTGATGCGGATTTATTAGAGCAACCGTTTGTTTTTGAGTCACCTTATCGTCCGATTTATTTTTACAATCCGGTGACTTCTCAAAGTGGCCCCAGTAGTTCTGTTTCTGATGTAATTCCTGGTTCTTACCCAATTCACTCAGTTCCTCCTGACACTCTCGTTATAGCTTCCGAGTCCCAGTCGATTTCAGCTGATATTCCTAGATGTTTTCGTGAGATCCATATATTTCAAGAGTCACATCCTCCTGCAGGTGAGGGGACTAGTTCTTCTAGACCATCAGGTCTCTCCAGATCTTATCGGTATGAACCTGAACATATTGAGCCCGTTGGCAAGTGAAAGCATAAGTATCTCCCAGTTAGTGAAATGCCTTTTGTTACTGACCCCTACATTCTACATCCTGAGTATAAAGTAGTTTCGCATGACAACAACCCCAAAGATCCTAAACCACCAGTGCCAGACTACAACGAAGAAGAGATAGAGCCTCTGCAGTTTCCAGCACCAAGACACGGCAGCCCTGATTGGGAAGATGAGATTGATCGCTACTTTGATGAAGAAGCAGCAACCAGTAGAGCCGATGTAGAGATGGACATCACCAGAGATGATGAGCCTGGTCCCAGCAGTAGTCATTAGTAGTAGATCTTGTATGCGATAGTACGATGTTTTTAGTATGACGATGTATAGTAGTGATGCATAAGTAGTTGTAGTAGCTGTTTGTCGATGTTTATGTATGCGGTAGGTATATGGATAGTCTGTAGGGATGCTATATAGATAAAGCATCACCATAGCCCAGACCCACTTATGGCAATTTTCCCCCTTTTGTTAAAAATCCTCAAAGAGGCAATTTTCCCAGATTATATAAAATGAATATTTCAGTATATGAGCTTTACAACTCTTTTATTCGTGACGAATATTTTATCGACAAACTGATTTGTTTGAATTCTGCAACCATTTTAAATCTGTTATGAGATAAGTATTGTTTCCTTTGATCCGACATTCAAAATCTTAAATTCTTTCAGTATGCCAAGAAGACGTCGAAACCCAATACCTGAAGAAGAGACTCAAGAGAGTCAACCAACACCCCAAAACTCGCCTAATCAACCACATCCCCATCTTGATCGCAAGATTTCCGAACTTTTTCTTCGTCAAAATCCACCAACTTTTAATGGATGGATCTGGTGATCCATCTGAGGCTGAAGAGTGGGTTAGGGCTATAGACCGTATTTTCCGATTCTTGGAATGCTCTAATCGAGAATGTATGCTATGTATCTCTTTCCAGCTAAAGGGATCTGCAGATTATTGGTGGGAATCTCGTCAGAGAACCTTTACGCCAGAACAACTAGACGTTTTTACGTGGGAGCGTTTCAAGGAAGAACTCTTGGCCAAGTATATTCCACGCAGTTATCGCAGACAGAAAGAGATTGAGTTCGCTAACCTCAAACAAGGGAAGAAGACTGTAGCTGAGTACGACAGAGAGTTTTACAAGTTGGCTCGATATGGACCCTATAAGGTCGATACCGATGAGAAAATGGCTGAATTATTTCGTTCTGGATTACACCAAGAAATGAGAATAGTATTGGCAAGCCAACCTCCGATGTCTTATGCGGAGACTCTGAATCGGGCGCTTGATATGGAAATGGAAATGCGTCCTGAGAAGATTACGTCTGATTCGACTCCAGCATCCACCCAGAATCCTAACCCGTCAAAGCTATTGCTGACTGATCAGAAGGTTGGGAATAAGAGAAGATGGGAGAATAAAAATTTCCCGAATAAGAAACAGTGGAAGAAATCGGGACAATCCTCCCAAGGTTAATCTCGACCATCGTTTCAAGGCCAACCTCGGTTTTTCCCAAATCAAGCTAGACCTGTATGTCAGAAATGCAATCGAGCACACTCTGGAGTTTGTAAATGGGGAAGTAACAGTTGTTACAACTGTGGTCAAGTGGGCCACTATGCTAACAACTGCCCAAACAGAGATAAGGCGTCAGGAAGTGGATCTAGACCAAATCCTCCCCGCAAGACTCAATCTATGAAAGCCATGACAGCTTACCCTCAGTTGCCACTTCCGATGTTCCCTCAAATTCCGGTAGCTCAATTTCCCATGACTCTATAACAACCACCTCAGGCTCAACCAGTACAGCAAGTTCAACCACAAACCTAGCATTAGAGAGCTTTTGCCCTAAACCAGAAATCAACCGATAAGAAAGCGGGACAGTTGATAGGTACAGGAACTTTGAGAGATGTACTTGTCATAATTCTTTTCGATACTGGAGCTTCGCATTCTTTTATTTCTTCAGCATGTGTAGATACTCTTGAGCTTCCAGTAAAACGATCTGATCCTAATATAAGAGTCCTTACGCCATTAGGCAGAAGCGATAGAATCACGCATGAGTGCCCTAACTTAGAATTCGAGTTAAGTCCTCTCAACTTGAGAGCAGAATCTTTGCGTCTTTTGCCAATGTGGGATGTGGATATAATTTTGGGAATGGATTGGTTAACCCAAAATTTTGCAACAATTCGTTGCGAAAGTCGTGAGATCTCATTCTAACCACCAGACAAAGAACCAACCTATTTTTACGGGATAGATGAAAGACATAGGAGAGTACCTATTATTTCAGCCTTACAAGCGGAGAAGCTGCTAAGGCAAGAAGAAGAAGCACGCGATTATATAGTGTATTTGGCTGGAAAAGATATAATTGAAAGGAAGATAGAAGATGTCCCAGTCGTGAGGGAATTCCCAAATGTTTTTCTGGAATCCTTACCTGGATTACCACCGGATAGACAATTAGAGTTCTCCATCGACTTAGAACCTGGGTCAGCCCCAATTTCGAAGTCACCATACCGAATGGCGCCAAGAGAACTTCAGGAATTGAAGATCCAATTACAAGAATTATTAGATTTAGGATTTATCAGACCGAGCGTATCCCCGTGGGGAGCACCAGTATTGTTTGTTAAGATGAAGGATGCCACTTTGAGAATGTGCATCGACTACAGAGAATTAAATAAGTTGACCCTGAAGAATAAGTACCCTTTGCCAAGGATTGATGATCTGTTCGATCAGTTGAAGGGAGCAGGAGTTTTCTCAAAAATCGACTTGAGATAAGGATATCATCAGTTGAAGATTAAGCAAGAAGATGTACCGAAGACTGCTTTTCGAACTCGGTACGGTCATTATGAGTTCACCGTAATGCCCTTTGGTCTGACCAATGCCCCAGCTGTGTTCATGGATCTAATGAATCGTGTTTTCCATGAATACCTCGATAAGTTTGTTTTGGTCTTCATTGAAGACATTCTTGTGTATTCGAAGAAAAAGAAAGAACACGAAACCCATTTGAGAACCATCTTGAATACGCTGAGAATCAAAAAGTTGTACGCCAAATTCAGCAAGTGCGAGTTTTGGCTCCGGCGAAGAACTTCCTCGCCATATCGTCTCAAAGAAAAGGAATCGAGGTGGATCCCGCGAAGTACAAGTTGTCAGCGCGAATGGAAATCGCCTACAACACCGAATGAAATTCGGAGTTTTCTTGGTCTAGCTGGTTATTACCGAAGATTCATCGAAGGATTCTCGAAGATTGCTAGACCAATGATGCAATTTCTTCGGAAGGTAGTAAAATTTCAATGGACCAGTGAGTGCGAGAAAGGTTTTCAAGAATTGAAGGATAGGTTGACTGCAGCCCCAGTATTAACAGTACCTGAGCCCGATAAAAAATATACGCTTTATACAGATGCCTCAAGGAACGGGCTAGGATGTGTACTCATGCAGGAAGGTAAGGTAATAGCTTATGCTTCAAGACAGTTAAGACCGCATGAGCTCAATTACCCTACCCATGACCTAAAATTAGCAGCTGTGGTCCATGCGTTGAAGATTTGGAGACATTATTTATATGGGTCAAAATGTGAGATCTTCACTGACCACAAGAGTCTGAAATACTTCTTTGAGCAAAAGGACCTTAATATGCGTCAGAGAAGATGGCTAGAGCTATTTAAAGATTACGATTGCAAAATCAAGTATCATCCAGGAAAAGCGAATGTAGTCGCCGATGCATTAAGCAGAAAGAGCCGAACTCAATTAGCATTTGTTCTTACCCAGAACGAAGAGCTAGTTAAGGAATTCGAGAAGATGAAATTAGAAGTGGTATTACCACCTGAGACCACTCAAAGTATCATCGCAACCCTTGTTCTAGAACCTAACCTGAGAAATCAAATTGTCCAAGCTCAACGTCAAGATGAACAATTAGAAAAGTTGAGGCTGAAGGTGAGAACTGAAGGATCAACAGAGTACCATGAAGCAAGAGACAATGCCCTCATGCTTGGGGACAGGATATGTGTACCCAATGATAAGAAATTAAAGGAAGAGATTCTGAAGGAGGCACACAACACGCCTTATACCGCTCACCCTGGAAGCACGAAAATGTATAGAGATCTGAAACGAAATTTCGTGTGGGTAGGTATGAAACAAGAGATATCGTCGTTCGTCGAGAAGTGTTTGGCGTGCCAACAAGTCAAAGCGCTACACCAGAGACCACATGGAAAACTGCAACCTCTTGACATTTCTGAGTGGAAATGGGACCATGTTGCCATCGATTTCATCACCAGATTGCCCAAGTCCAAGCGTGGAAATACAGTCATTTGGGTAATTATAGATCGATTGACAAAGAGCGCCCATTTTATCCCAATCCCTGTGACGTACGGGGCTGATAAGCTAGCTCAGATTTACGTGCGCGAGATCGTACGACTACACGGAGTTCCTGTGTCGATTACCTCAGATAGAGATTCCAAGTTCACCTCGCGATTTTGGACAAGTTTCCAAAAAGAAATGGGCACCAAGCTGAATTTCAAGACCTTCCATCCACGCATCGATGGATGTACGTAAATAACTATTCAGACTCTAGAAGATATGATCAGAACCATTTCTTAGATCGACGAGAACAGTGGGAACAAGCTTTGCCTTTGATCGAATTTGCTTACAATAATAGCTATCAAGCAACCATCAACATGGCACCTTACGAAGCGTTGTACGGCAAGAAATGTCGATCTCCCTTGTATTGGGATGAAGTAGGAGAGAAGAGAATTCTTGGCACAGAAGCAGTTGAGGAAATGATTGATATCATACGCCAAATTAAGAAGAGAATTCAAGAAGCTCAGGATCGCCAGAAGTCTTACGCGGATACGCGACGAACTGAATTGAAATTCGACATCGGAGATAAAGTATTCCTGAAAGTTTCACCTACAAAAGGAGTGCATAGGTTCGGGATTAAAGGAAAGCTCAAGCCAAGGTTCATCGGACCATATGAGATTTTAGAGAAGATTGGGCCTGTTGCGTACAGGTTGGCATTACCACCCAATTTTGGTAACGTTCATAATGTATTTCACGTATCTCAGTTACGGAAGTACATCTATGACCCGAACCATGTTATCAATCAATTTTGGATGCATTGACCTAGCAGCTTAGCTTAACCATAGAGTATCGAGAAAGTTTTAGTAGAGGCTCAAGAGTTAGAAACTCTTAGTTTCTCTTTCCCGTGTTTATTCCTCTTATTTCTTTTCAAGGAACAAGTGGAAGCGAGATAGAGATCAAGAAAGGGAAGACAGAAAGTCTCGAGTAAGCCAGATTTCCAGGTGGGCTTTCTAAACTAAAAAAAAAATTTACACAAGTTTATGATAATAAGCATGTATGCCTATTTTGCAAAAGTTAATTGACTTGCTGCTTTGAGCATCCGCATGTTACCTATCTACTACGTAATGACGATATCGGCCCTATGCTGAGGCGAGCCGCTAGTAAGGGTTTGTGTACAGTGTGGCCTTTGCCAAGGTGTTTGAGAAGGAGGCCTACTTCTCAACACAAGAGTGCGAGATATGGTGTTTATTGATGATTGTCTCGCATATATTATGATTAGATTTGTTAGCACGTGCATTGATTATGAAGTAAGTGATTTCTTAAAGCATGATTCATAGGATATTTCTTAAAACCCCTGTGAATCTAAGAAGTGGCAAGTCGATTATATAGCTCTAAGAGCATGTTTCAGATGTTTTTGGCAATTGCCCACTGAGTGCATCAAGTACTCATGCCCTGCATGTATTTCTAAATGTGCAGGTTATGTAAGAGATGACGGCGGAGACTAAATTCTGAGCTAAGACCTATTTTGTCATGTCACATGTTTTGCCCCGGGTTTATTTCTTCATACATAAACTCAGCTACTCTTTTGCAGCCAACTCACTTATAGTTTATAAATTATTCCATGATTCGAGTCTGGATGGGTTAGACATCTGTTAAATAAGTAAAATTTTGAGTCGAGAATTTTTGCATCAACTTCCTAAATAGTGATTTGTAAATCTTCGACTTTTGACCACCATATGATCACAAGTTCAAAGACTCGTATTTCTTTAGAATGATAAATGTTTATTCCTGTGAGTCTTTAAAGTTATTCAGTTGTGAAACAGTGATTGTTTAATATTAAACCTTGAGCATTTGGTTAATCACAGGTCTAATGACTCGTCTATCGTTAAATTGATGACTGTTTATATCTGCGAGTCACTTGAAATAGTTAGTCAGTTCCTTTATCCTTCCGCCGTTGCACTTCGGTTAGTTAGTTAATTAGTTAATCCGATATTAGATAAGCCGGGGTGTGACACATGTACAAAACACAATAATGATTATAACCATACAACGTACTTACAGATATAGTAAACTCCACCTCGTGTAGACGTTTCAAAATAAAGCTCTTGTTTGGTTGTCCGTCCTTGAGCTTCGGATGTCACGCCACCTAGCACTTTAAAATAACTCTTAACTAAGTTTCATATGTCCAATTAAGTATATTAGACACATCAATGCGCGTAAACCGCTTAATCTTAACCATAAACCAACAATACCCTTTTTAACATAACGTATGTTCAACGTGAAAAATCGCATAAGACGTCATCTATCTTAGATGAACCTCTATATATGTTCAATTATCATCAAAGATCATTAATCAACCATCAAAACTTAAATATCAAAGCTTTAGCATCAAAACCCAATTTCGACGTCAAACTAAAAATTTTCAAGTTTTGAATACGTCGGTCGAAAAATCCGAATAAATCATTTTAAGCTTTATTCATATCATAGAATCCAAATATGAACTCAAAATGATCAAATAAAATCAAAATACAATATTATAAGAGCTAGGGTTTTCGGCTAAAAAGGGGTTTCGACACAAGTTCGATTTCAAATGTTTTTCTTGTTCAAAACATTTTTATATCAATCCAACAACACATATATAAACAAATATCAAGCATATAAACAACATAAATTCAAGGTCAAGACCTTCAATATTTTCGAAAATCATCAAATTCCAAAGAATGAACATATGCTCAAAAATTCAACGTTAAACAACTTATCGGCGACTAACCTAAAATAATATCAAGAAATTATCAAACAACAACATATCATCTTCATAATCATCAAGAGGACCGAAAATTCATCATGCTCAAAGGTTCATATTTTTTAACTTTTCAAACCATAGATGTGTTCTAGAGATTGAATTATATCCAATTAGAAGGCAATCTAAAATTTAATCTGAAAATTTAAAACTTTCAAAAATTGTGATCTTGAAAATTTGGAGCTTGAAACTTTTTCAAAAAATTAGTGTGTGTTATCGTGTGTGTGAAGTTCAACGAAATTTAGGAGAAAAATGATGAAAATGATGAATAGTAACCTATTTATAAAATCCACAAATTTTTTGTTGATTTTATTTTACAAATTATTTAATATGGTGATTATTCAAAGTTGTATCTTATATCTAGAGAAACCGAACTTAATAAACGGTTCGGTTTCGGTTATTAAATTTATGAAAATATCGGTTCGGTTAACAAGAAAAATTTTAACCGAACCCGAACTGCTTTTCACATATTTTCACCATATCTAGAGAATTCTACATATTTTAGCAAAATTACATATATGTACATATATATCTATTTTATTACTTCTTCACAAATTTTTACTCTAATGCATATCAAATAAACGTTCTATTCGATTCTTATATCCACCAAATCACTTAATATCATCAATTAATGATCAATGCATAAAAATTAAACTTTCATTCTATAATCATAATTATAAATTACTAAAGTTTAAAACTTATAATATCAAACTTTACATTTTTCACTAAGGCGCATCCTCGCTCTTAGCCGAACAACATGTAAAAACGTTCAAAACTCTATTTTTATTAGTTCATAATTTAAAGAAAAATAATTCATATTTAAAATATATATATATATATCATACTTCTTTAAGAAAAATTTTCGGGGTATTACATTCTACCCCCCTTAAAATAATTTCGTCCTCGAAATTAACCTGGTAAGTCTCTAAGGTTGGGATATCGAACTAAAAGTTCATCTTCTCTTTCCTATGTAGCTTCCTCAGGTCCATGCCTACTCCACTGTATTTTCACCAAAGGTACCTCTCGATTTCTTAAAGTATGCAAGCAATCGGTACCTCTTCGTATGTTAAATTCGGTGAAACCTCTAAATTCTCATGAGATATAACATGACCTGGATCTGAGATATATTTCCTAGGCATCGACACGTGAAACACATCATGAACGCCCGCCAGGTCTGGAGCTAAAGAGCTAGGCGATATGCCACATTTCCTATCCTTTCAAGTATTTCAAAAGGTCCTACATATTGAGGATGTAACTTTCATTTCTTACCAAATCTGATCACTCCTTTATCGGTGCTATCTTTAAAAATACCTTGTCACCTACCTCGAAGTGTATGTCCTTTCGCCTTTGATCAGCATATGATTTCTGACGATCTTGGGCTATCTTGATTCTTTCTCTGATCTTTGTGATAACTCTAACTGTTTTTTCAATTAATTCAGGCCCTAAAATCCGTCTCTCTCCAACTTCATCCTAATGAATTGGTGACCTACATTTCCTCTCATACAGAGCTTCAAATGGAGCCATCCCAATAGCAGCTTGATAACTATTATTATAGGCGAACTCAACCAGTGGTAGATACTTCTCCCAACTTTCGCCTGCTCAACACACAAGCACGGAGCATATCTTCCGAATTTGGATAGTTCGCCTCGATCGTCCATCCGATTGAGGATGGTAAGTCAGATCAAGTTTAACCTAGTGCCTAAAGCTGACTGGAGATTTTTCCAAAAGTTGGAAGTAAATCTCGTGTCTCGATCCGACACAATTGACACTTGCACTCCATGTAGTCTTACAATCTCATTAATATAGAATTGAGCTAATTGATCCATGCTAAAAGTCATCTTCATGGGAAGAAAGTGAGTTGATTTTGTTAATCTGTCAATAATAACCCAGATAGCGTGATTACCTCTAACTGTGCAAGGTAGTCCAACCACAAAGTCCATAGAAATGTGTTCCCATTTGTAATACTGTAACAGCCCGCCAACCCAAAGTATGGATTAGCAGGGACTGTTAATTTAAACGGAATTAAATAACGAATAATGACATGGAATACTGAATGGTGTGACATATATTGAGAACATTTCTAGAGCTTCAAGTGTTTGAGGTTTGACAAAACATAACATACATAAGACATCATAATCTAGCAGCGGAAAACATGTGGAATACACATATGACGATGTGTACCCAAGGTTTTTAACTATCAGCGACAAAAGACCCGACTGCTCAACATTGCTCATCCCATCCATCAGCTCAACCTGCACATTTAAAAACAAACATGCAGGGCTGAGTACAAATAATGCACCCAAGGACTTATCACAAAACATTTTCTTTAAATTACATCGCCCATAAGTAAGACATGATGGTTTTAATTGAAAATGCCTCAGGCTTACTAAAACATTTTCTCATTTCTCAAAACATCGCCGTACCGAGCATTTTCTCTTTGTATGATCCATATCATTAACATGTCTCATATAAACATCATCATCACATAACTCATCTCGCACCGAAGAAGGTGGCCACCTTCAACGGGCGCAGTGATCGGCCGAGAATTGTCCTTTCGACATACAGTCACCTTACTCGTGCACGTAACCCTAGCCAGGAATTCTGCATCTGACATAGGGTCCGATATCGATTTTCTCATCGATCGGGGCGACCCAAAGAATCAAGTCACATGGCGAACCAACACTCATATACTTTCATAGTTGGCTCATTAACAACACGATAGATCCATACATAAAACATAAACACTTTGGGTGTAATCATATCATTTCTCAACCGAAAGCGTTGTAAATAAATACTTTTCATTTCAAAGAAAGCATCGTAAATAAAAGGGTTTTCGAGTAAAGCCCACCTGGTATGTAGCTTTTCAATAAAGTTCCTTTCTAACGTCAACGCTCAAGTCCACGTCCCACCTTAACGTAAGAACTATTTTAGTACATTGGTCACGTTTCGATAGAGACGAACATCGTCTAACGTTCTATGAATCAATTAAGGCTAACGTCGGACTTATTTTGACGTTTCCTAATCAAAATGATATCGATTATGAAATCATTCATCATATAAGAGATATTCCATCTCTTTAGCACATAATGTACGTTTTAATGTACTTACGTAACGTAAGTTACATTGTTACTAAACGTACTACGTCACATAGATCACGTATTATCGAATTACGTGCGATTTGACATTGGTCAACGTTTTTGGTCAACAATTTTGACTTGGTCAACATTTAGTCAACAATTTTGACTAAAGTCAACATTTTGACTTTTTAATACTATGTATGTAATTTTGTTATTTTATGTACAATTCTTGTTCTAAAAATTCCCATAAAATCATACTATGTTTAAAACATTATTTTAGATCATATTATGACATTATCCATGATAAAATAAATCTATAATATTAATACACTTAACCTATGATTTTCGGCCATGCTTAATTTAATTAGCTAGACTTGTGCAAAAATTCTTATAAATTCACATGTCACATTATTTTATTAGGGGATCAATAATATGTAATTACTTAGGTCAAAGAAAAATTATACACCTTAGTATTATAATACATGGTTTTCAAAAACCTTAATTAAACTAAGCAAACATTTTCCAAAAATTCTCATAAATTCACATAACACATAATTATCTATAAGCACCCTTATTATAACATAATTTTTATTTATTAAGAACTATTCAATTAAATCTTCCTAAGTCATTTTCAAAAATTTGGACTTAGGTCCAAATAATTTTTAATAATTCCAATAAATTCATACAACACTATATTATGAATCTACACTATCAATATGTTATGATAACACTTAAACATGGATTATATCACAACATGTTATCATGTTCTATAATTTTCGAAATTTATAGACTTAGGTACTAAAGTTTTCCAAAAATTCTCAATAAAATCATACAAGCATATTTAATAACCTAGATCATGATTTCATGCTTAAATCAACAATTAAAAATCATAATCATTAACATATCCCATCCTCAAGTTTTCAGTCCACATATAGAATTTAATAGCATGCTTAATTTTGTGATATAATTATAATACATGCTTAATAACATCATATAAATACAATATCTAAACATTTTAGCATAAGTCACATAATTTTCGAAAATTACCCATATGAACTATGCTTATAACATAAATTCTAACGGATGAAAATCGAAATTTCTAGCATGTATGTAAAGCTCGTAAGATTTCTAACCTTTTAACCGGAGTCGATTTAATCGGCGGAGGTTTATTTGATCTAAGTTTTGGGATCAAACTTGGATGAACACTCATGAAATTCTCTCTCTCAATTTCGGTTGCTAGTGTTTTGTGAATGAGTAATTGAATAGCTTAGGTTATATTTATAGAGTTGATCAACTTGTGTAGTAATTATTACATTAAAATATCTCTACACCACTTGCACAAAAGAACAAAACCTTATCTTATCTTATCTTATCTTATCTTATCTTATCTTATCTTATCTTATCTTATCTTATCTTATCTTATCTTATCTTATCTTATCTTATCTTATCTTATCACATAGTATAAAGTTTATCACATAGTGTGACATATGGGAGGATTTTCGGCCCCTCACATGATTCCACATAGGTTACTTGTTCAAATTTGATTCTAACTCTATCTTACACCTAATACATGATAAGATCTTATCTTATCTTCACACAATTCAAAACATAGTGTAAAACAAATTTTAATCACATAAAGTAGTGATATTTTCGGCCCCCTCATTAATGTACCATTAGATTACTTGTTCAATTTTTATACTACTACTACTTTACACCTAATAATGTGATAAGGTACAACTCATACCATTCATTAATTAAAGGATGAAAATATCACATAAAATCACACCTAAACCTTCCAAATATTCTCCACTTTTCATGTAGATTTCCTCCAACTTGTGCAACTTGTAATACAACTCATATTATCCATAAAATTATCATATTAATATAATAATTATCATGTAACCTCAATTGTATAGCAATTAAAAATTAATTAATACATATATGTCCAAATTTTCGAGAATTAGGGTTATACAAGATACACATTTTATTTTCATGAAATAAATAGCCAACACATAGTTTTGAGACACATTATAATCATAAATGATGAATTTAATCATAGGAAAAATATTTAAAATGATTTTAGAATTCAAAACCCTAATTTTAGAAATTAGGGTTTTCGAAACCCTAAGTATGTGATACATTTGATTCCATAATTCTATAGCATTATTTTGATGATAAATAATGCTCTTATATCATAAAATAATCATAGGAATTTGAATTTTATAATTCCATGATCATTTGGCTAAGTTATCGCATTATCTCAAAACGTAGACGTTTAAAACGTCTCTAAATTTTCATAGGTGAACCGTCTCTAAAATGTTCAAAATAAAGTTGTAACAACTTTATTTATTCTCATAATAATAAGGAATTCGAATTTTAAGCATAAATGCTTAAAAATACTATAAAACTCAACTGTCGAATTTAACCGACGTTAGAACAATACGTTCGAAGGAATATCAGAAACTATATTCCTTAATTCGCTAAGCGTCAGTGAATATCACACTGAAATCATCAAATTTTGCTTACTCAAAATCGAGCATTGACTAATTAGGATTTTAATAATCGGGATTAATCTCTAAATTACGATTTTAATTATCGTAATTAGGTATTAAAACTGCGGGATATTACATCCTACCCCCCTTAAAATAAATTTCGTCTCGAAATTTGCATTTCTAACAGCATGGGACACTTTTCTCGTCATCTCATTCTCATGTTTTCACATGACTTTCTCTTGTCCATGGTTTCTCCATTGGACTTTCACTATTGGTATAAACTTGTTTCTCAACCGTTATACTTTACGATTTGACATCTTCATAGGTCCTTCCTCACAATCCATATCTGGATTAAGAACATCATCATCATAATAACTCACGTGTTTTGGATAACACACGTGCTTTCTTAACAGCGACACATGGAAAACATTACGTATATTCCCCATACCTGGTGGAAGTACCAATTTATAGGCTACCGGCCTATCCTTTCTAAGATACCGATAAGACCTTATAAATCGTGATTCTAATTTGCATTTTAATTAACTTTAACTCCTCTCGATGGAGAGACCTTAAGAAACTTTATTTACGCGTATCTGCGTAAGACTGTTGCTCTCATGAGCTTCGTTATTGTTTATCTGTTTCTGACAGACAATCTCAATCATTTCACTAAGGGTGTTAGACCCTGGAACTTTCCTCTTACTTACCTTATCATAATAAAGAAGTGATCGACACTTTCTTTCGTACAATAGTTCATATGGCCTATATTGACCATTTCTCGATAGCTACTGTCGTAGGCGATGCTACATTAGTTGAAAAATATGTTTCCAACTTGTACTTTGATTTACACTAATGCCTTTAACATATCTTAAAACGTTCGTATTGTCTTTTAACTTGTCCATCTATGAGCGAAAATTATGCTCTAGTCCAATCTTATCTCCAATTCTTTCATTAACTAATTCAAATTTGGAGCTTGGAATCTTTATCAAACATGATAGATTTTGGTATTCTATGTAAACGTACGATTTCATTTACGTCTTACTGAGCTAGTTTATTGGATTCATAAGTAATCTGAATAGGTCGAGTAATGAGCGCATCTAACAAGTCGATCCACTGCTATTCATATAGTAATGTTACTTCCTTCGACTTTGATAATCTGTTACGAAACTCATTACGATGTCATTCCCTTCCCATGGGGTATCTCCAAAGGTTATAACTTTCTTATAAGTTTGATAATGTAATGCCTCTACTTTTGACGAATGATACTATATCTTGTTTTCACTCTTCTTATCGAACTTTTATCATAAGTCTTGATACATCTTAGTACTGCCTGGATGGGTGGTATAAGGAGTATCATGAGCTTCACTTATGATTTCATTCTTTAACTCATTATTGTTGGGATCACGTATCCTTCCTTAAACAATATGACATTAGTATGTGCTTCTCAAGCTCTTTCACTTTTATTTCTTAAATTCTTAGCGAGTTTCTCTTTTTTTGCCAAGAGACATCCTTATTTGGATTGACCTTCACGATTCAAGACCTTAGATACTACGTGTGCCTTTCTTGGGTGATATTCCATACCATAGTCATAATCTTTTACTAATTCGAGCCATCTCTTTTTCCCTTGTTCAAAACTCTTTGTTCGAAGGAGTATTTCAAACTTTTATGATTGGTGACGATCTCATACCTCACTTCTTAGAGGTGGTGTTTCCACAACTTAATCTGTGTATTACTGCTGCTAGTTCCTAGTTGTGAGAAGGGTAGTTCTATTCTTGTACTGCTTTAACCTTAGCCGAATCTACTTTAATTCTTCTGAAGACACTATATGTCCAAAGAACATTACTTCATTAAGCCAAACTTCTCATTTACTAGACTTGGCAAGTACTTGTTTTGGTTCTTAAGGTTTGTAAGACAATCCTCAGTGTTACTTATGTCCTTTCTTTCTCTTTGTATGGATAAGAATATCTTTTATGAAAACTAAGACAAATTTATCTAAGTAAGGGTGGAACACTTGATTTTTGAGGCTCATGAATATGGCTAATACATTTGTTAGTCCGAACGGCTTAACTATAAGCTCATAGTAGCCATAACTTGTTCGGAAAGCCATTTTGGGTACATTGTCAGTTTGTACCTTCAGCTGATGACATCCTTATTTAAGATCGATTCTCGAGGATAATCCCACTTCTTTTAACTGATCGAGCAATCATCTATCTTTGGTGGTGTCTATTTGTTCTTAAGCATCAGTTGGTTTAATTCTTGATAATCAATACATATTCTTAAACAACCATCCTTCTCCTTTGTAAACAAGCCGGTGTTTCCCAAGGTGATACACTAGGTTCGATAAAATTTAAATCCTATAATTCTTAGATTTACTCCTTTGTCCTTCCAACTTCCTTGAAGCCATTCATTATACGTGCTTTTGATACGGGCTAATCAAGGTTGTAGATTCATAGATAATCTCTAGTTGCCTATCAGGGTAGTTCTTGGTAAATTGCTAGGGGAAACGTTTGACAATTCATAAATAATTTCCATATCCTTAATCTTTATCATTGCTTTCTCTCCTTTGGTTAGGTAACCAAGGAATGGTCGACATTCTTCCTTATTCATCATTCTCTTTAGAGGTAGTGTGGGTATTATTGGAATTTTCTTCTCCATGCTGATTCCATAGGACTCGTAGTTCCTTGACCGGAAAATGGTACGAAATTTCCCTTTTCTTTCATAGGATCGTGGGATGATTTTCAACTCATCATTCCTTTCTTAGGATTACTTCTACTTCTTTCATAGATATTATGTTTAAGTCATTTACTAGACCTTAAGTGATTCTTGGTTCAATTCTAAGTTCGAGCAACAAACGTGACAGTCTTAGTTCCTTCTATGCTGAAAAGATCCTCGTTTTTCCGATTTGCTTATTCAAACTTAAGCTTTATTATCTATGCATGCTCTTGCGTTGAAAGATATGACGCACTCGTATTGAACAAGAGTATTACAAGTATGATGAGAAGTTTCTCATACCTTCTAGGTTTCCTTGGTTTTATTCGTTCGGTCCTTGGTATAGGACATAAGCTCTAGATTGTGTTACTTGTGGCCACCTTTGTCGTCGCCTCTGTGTTTGATACTGAGGCTGATATTGTATAGCCTTTAGTGGTTGGTTTTGGCCTTATGGGTTGGGTTTCCCTATTCCTCTCGGGTGTATTACCGGACACTCATTCGCATAATGGCCCTTCATGCCACATTTATAGCAACCCGTATTGCCTGCTCGACATACACTTCGTGTGGTCAACGACATTTTGGACAGAGATGAATTCTTATGTATCCTTGCGATGCCATGTTTCCTTGACCTGGATTTTTGTTGTTAGAACTCCCAACATTTCCTCGGTTGTAATTACTAAGGTTGCCTTTCCGTTTTCTCTTGCCTTTGTCACTGGCATTATATGACTGAGTGGGAATAGGCCCGTTTTCTCAGCGCCCGCTCAATGCCCCAACAAGACGCCCGGCCGGTCTTTGGGATCCAGCTGCTCACCAATTTCAACGCGCTCATTCTCACCGCCTTCTCGCGCTGCCGCTCGCACCGCCGCCGCCGCCCGCCAGCGCCCGCCCACCCACACGCCTTCGCCCCACCAGATCGCCCGCACAGCCCGCGCCTCGCCTCGCCTCCGTCCGGTCTTTGGTAGCGATGCCGGTTCCACCTCGCCCGCTCGCCTAGCCTCGTCCGGCGTTGAGTCGGCCAGCACACCCAGCGCTCGCTGGAAGGCAGCGCCCGCTCGGCCAGCTTTCACCCGCGTTTCACAAGATCACCCCACCGCTGCTCGCCTTTCGCCGCACGCGCGCAGCCGCGCCACCTCCAACCGGTGTTGCGACGTCGTCCAGAGACTAGCCGCGTCCGGCGTTTGGGTCCGTCCGGTGCTGGCTTTTATTTAATATATATATGCGCGCATTAGGTCAAAGAAGGCGGCTCTCGCCTCGATTTTATTTTTGGGGTCCAGCCGCGCTTCCACCATGGTTCTTCAGAGCTTTTCAACGACAATACATAGATGATAATTTAGTTTAATTCTGCTTTTATTTCTTTGATCGAATAATCTTATTTATCAATTTATGCTTTGGAATTTCTCTGCTTTATCGATTCAATTCATAGTGATGATGATTGTGTTCATGTTACTTTAATCTATCTTGCTTTCGATTAATTCTTGTTCTTGGAGATGGATTGATGATTATGTTTTTATTTGCAATTAGATTTAGATTAGGGATTGACAAACCCTATGAATAATATGATTGCATATGCTTTTATTTACCGCTTTGATTTATCGCTTTCATAGTTCAACTAGGGATTAACAACCCCTGGTTTAGGTTTAACGCTTTATTAGTTTAGCTTGGGATTGACAACCCCCAGCTTAGGATCGCTGTTTATTTTCTCGTATTTCAATTCTTGCATGTTCAAACCCCCGTTGGCATTAGAATGTTTAGGATTTAATCGCTTTCTGTGTGCGACACGAACAATCGCCCTGTTAAGTTTTCCTTGAGAGACGACTAGGGTTAACTTTCCCTACTATAACACCTCATTCGATTGTGAGTCGATTGAGAGTATACTTTTGATTGAAACAAATTTTGGCGCCGTTGCCGGGGAAAACTTTAGGCGTATTGTTTGTGTTGTTTATTTTCTGTGTTTCTTTTTGTTCTTTTTGTTATTTTCTCCCCCTGGTGCGTGTGATCTTGTTTTTGTTGTTGGTGTCTGTTAATGCAGGGTTATCAACAGTACAAATATGGTCAACCCGGTTGGGGGAGGAAAGTTCGTTGTATTGGGCAAATTCTTCTCCCGAAGAAGGAGCCCAATTTGATTTTTCTGAGGAATACCCGTTAGGCTTCGAGCATCAAGCCTATGATCCCTACCCTGAGCAACAAGCCTATAATCCATATTGGGATCAACCACCTCCACCGTACTATGAGGATCAAGCCTCCAATCCCTATTGGGAACAACCGCCTCCGCAACACTATGAGGATCAATCCTACAATGCCTACTGGGAGCAACCACATCCTCCACCTCAATATGAGTACCCACAACAACCACCTCCACCTCACTATTCATACCCGCAGCAGCCGCCTCCGCCTCAATATCCATATCAACAGTATCCGCCTGCACCGCAAATGTACTCACAACAGCCGCAGCCACCTCCGAGCCCAGATTGGGAGGATGTGCTCGCTCAAAAAATGAGGCTGTCCATTCAAGAAATGGATGTTCATAACTCCACACTTCAGTGTGTAGAGATGAAAATGGTACAGCTTAATATCATGCTTAAGGAGCTGTTGCAGGAACGTGTAGAGAATGAACTTCCAATTCTTGAGAATGGGGTTGGAGAGGCACCAGACGACTCGTGTTAACTTATCACGCTACGATTACCTCGTACGATTGCGAGTGAATTTGAGTGTGTTTTTAGCTCGATCAATTTTGGCGTCGTTGCCGGGGAAAACTTTAGGCGTATTGTTTGTGTTGTTTGTTTTTCTGTGTTTCTTTTTTGTTCTTTTTGTTATTTTCTCCCCCCGGTGCGTGTGATCCTGTTTTTGTAGTTGGTGTCATTAATGCAGGTTACCCGCAATGCGAATACGGGCAAACAGTGGGGAGGAAAGGTCATCGTATTGGGCATCTCCTTCTTTTGAAGAAGGAGCCCACACTACTAAAAAGCAAAGATAGACTACACGCTTTATGTGTAGTCTATGTGCATTAGGTAGTGTAGAGAAAAGTGGTGTAGAGAAAAGAGGCGCGCAAGACACTCACGCTTTTTAAGCGTAGTCTATACCCACCATAGACCACGCTTTTCGACATAGACTACGCTTTTACGTAGTCAATACCAACAGACTACGTAAAATGCGCCAAGACACACCACGCTTTTGCCGTAGTCTATACCCACCATAGACCACGCTCTCGACATAGACCACGCCACGCCGTAGTCAATACCAACAGACTACGTAAAATGCGCCAAGACACACCACGCTTTTTAAGCCGTAGTCTATACCAACCATAGACCACGCTTCGACATAGACCACGCCACGCCGTAGTCCATACCAACGCACTACGTAAAACGCGCGACACACCACGCTTTTGCCGTAGTCTATACCAACCATAGACCACGCTTTTCGACATAGACCACGCCACGCCGCAGTCCATACCCCGCACTACGTAAAAGACGCCGACACACCACGTTTTTGTGCGTAGTCTATACCCACCATGACTACGCCGCACGTAGACCACGCTTTTACGCGTAGTCTATACACACGCACTACACATTAGTTCGCCTCATACCACGCTTTTATGCGTAGTCTATACCCACCATAGACTACACTTTTTCGCACATAGACCACGCTTTTACGCCGTAGTCTATACCCCGCACTCACGTAAAAGACGCCGACACACCACGCTTTTATGCGTAGTCTATACCCCCATAGACCACGCTTTTTTGCACATAGACCACGCCACGCCGTAGTCTATACCCACAGCATCACACAAAAATTTCGCACATACACTACGCTTTTACGCGTAGTCTATATGTATTAACTACGGTTTTGAGTTTATTTACTACGGCTTTAATGCCAAATTTACTACGCTTTTTCTATTACAACCCGTAGTCAATTTAATAACAACTACGGTTTTTCAATTTCAACCGTAGTTAATTTCTTTATTTAAACCTGATAATTAATAAAGCACAAGCAAACGAGATTAAAATATACTTGCGACTACGCTCAAAATCACTATTCAAAATATACAATATGTTTTCATTACACTACAAAATCACTATACAAAATATACAACTGCTTTCATTACGCCTACAAAATCACTATACAAAATACTATGCACATCACATAACAAAACAATAACACCGTATCCCAAATATCACAAGACAAAATAATTCAAAATATCAATCACTTACAACTAAAACATCACAGACTATATGTGAAGAAGCATGAAATTTGCCCATTCAACGCGAACTTCATCAATGTCCTCTCGAGAGTAAGACCGATTTTGAAACTATTAACAATTCAAAATAGAATATTAGCACTCTTGTATGAAAAAATGATTATATTAAAGAATTGAAATAGAATTATCTTACATGTGAACGTAAAGAAATGGAACCGCCTTCATAACTTCTTCAATTATATCTTTCATGAATCGTAGTACAAAGAACCCGCATTGCTTGAATCGGGTTGTTTTGACACTTTTTAAAATATCAAATATTAACAACATGTAGATGTATATGAAATCCAACATAAAACAAACATGATTCGATAAATGAAAATACCTTTACAATTTCCCAAGTTGGTTCTTCTTCCTCTTTTCTCCAATTTTGCATTAAACATAAAATTGCCTTCAAGCAATTAATAGTAGTTAGATACTACCACAAATACACATATTTCAAACTACAATAAATGAGATCGAGAATGCTCAAACATTATGTTCATGGCAATGCAAATATTAAACCGGTCAAATATGCAGTTAACCCAATGGAAAGTGAAAACTGGTCAACTGCATATTTTCTGATATGCAGAATCAGAAAATTACGCCATTCCCTGTTCCATCAGATTAGTAAAGCACTAATCTGACTTGAGCATATGTTTATTTGATCGGTTTTATCAAGCACTCAAACATGTTTACGACTATTCATAAGTTGTCATTCTTGGCAACTCCAAAATTCGATAACACCTTATAAATGGCCAACGAGTCACTCAAAAAGCATCAGTGTCGGATTAAACTAGCAAATCATTTAACATATATAAACGGTCTGTGTTGAACGCAACTAGCTCATACAATAATTAGTTAAATAACCCATTTCCTTAAAATAACTTGAACATGTACACTATATATTTTGCTAAACCCAAATTTATATTTATCTAATATTCAGAAACAACTTAAAATATCTCAAACTAAATGCCATTTCAAACAAAATATAGTCCCCGCATGAAATCATCAATCGCACACCTCCTGCTTTAATCGAACCCGCTTATCGTGTGAGTTAATGGAGAATGATATAACGTGCTTTGAGTTAATGGAGATCGATGCCGCTTGATGCCAAGCAGATGGATCTTGCATTTCCTATTGAGCATATATAACCCAACAAACTACATCCAAAGTTTTTGGTATCACCATATCCAATAAATGTTCATTATTAAAGGTTGCATAAGAAAATTAAAATAAGCAAGACATCAAAGATAAATATAATTCACTTGAGGTTTTTAAAACAACAAACTACACATTTCAAAGAAAGTCGATCTCAGAGGCTAGATTGTGACGTTATTTGGTATTAAGTCTGTGAAGAATATTCAAATATCACTTTACCCAAACTACAATTTCAGTTGAGGTGTGTCCCAAGGATACTCGACTTTGCGATTTCTTTCGATAGAAATTTTCTATGAACACATTTGCACCAAATAAGTTTTACCTCTTAACTAAGCAATTACAAGAACATCATTTAATCAAGGACACTATCATATGTTCCATCGTGATCACACCACTCTCTTAACTAAATTCTTAATTGTTGTATAGCAAGAATAACAACAACAACAAGAGTTGTAGGTAGTAAATCTCATGCTGGTCATATGCATGAAGAAAAATTAATTCGGTAGTTGCCACCACATGCTTGTAAAGTAACTATACGTAAAAAGAAAGAACAAGAGAAGAGATAGTTAGTTATGTCGAGGAAATCTAAACAAAGTCGCCCAATTTCACCCTCCGAGAGAAACATCAACACTTTAACCTATTTGCCTACAAGATGCATCTTCTTCCATAAATTATCTCGTATATTTCAACCATTAGATTTTACAAAACATCCCATGATAAAATAATTAACCACAAAACTACGTGAAACCAATTCACCAAGATTTTTGCTCGTATACGGTTATCATGTAAACTCTTCATTAAGAAGGAGTGTTCATCTATCTATATAACAGATAGCTAGAAAATCCACTATATATATAATTATATATACAGAAGTATCAATGATTCATTAAGACTCATCATAACAAACATCTTTAGAATTTAATTATATTTTCTTATCTCCCTCCGTAATGTCTACAACCAAAGCAAATGCAACAATACCAAAATTCCTAAAACTCGGCCTTCATCCACAACATCGCGTGTCTTTTAATTGTATTCCTATCAAGAGATTCTACACCATGTGAGAAAAAATAGTATGTTTTTAAGATATTTCTTAAACTGGCCGATTTGACAATCATGTGAGAAAAAAAAGTAAATTCCCAAGATATTCGATGAATAACTCCACCACCCTACCATCTCTTTGTCTATCTTCGCACGACGCATGCACGTGTAAAAGAATACACGCTGCAAACACGCGTGCACATATATTGCCTCATAGAAACTATCGTGTCGATCGCATCAATTGGGAGTTAGGAGTAAAGGAAAAGATATTCAACTATGATGGGTCTAAATATATCTTCCAAGTGGATGAATGAAGTTGTATAACATTGAGTGCAATAACTAAGGGCCTCAAAGCAATTAATGCATTGTCACATACACGAAAAGTGTAGGTTAAAAGAAGTTCAATAAAGAAAGTTCCTCGTCACACATTTTAGTCTAACGCTTTAGAGATGAAACCATTGAATATGATTCATCATTAAAATCATGGTAACTAAGCTAAGAATGACATGGGCATTAATTAGTTATGTCAAAATCTACTTGGGAAAAATCCTAAAAATTTAGCAAATTATCAAGATTTTCACTAGTAATCGAAAACCCAAGAAAACTTAAAGATGGTAAAGTAATGTAGATTAGCATAGAAGTTACATATCATAGTGACTAGTGAGGTAAGCCATCAAGAACCAAAGTCTCCTTAATGCAAATTATTACGTGTCGTTGTATAAAAGAGGATCAAAAGTCTTATAAGCCTCCAAAAAGATTTTGGTACTCCACATGTTCGGTCATCTAGAAAACATAAAGGCCCATAAACCCCAAGTCATTGTTGATACATATTACGTAAAGTGCAAATTTGTAATTCAATCACTAAACATAAGCAAGCTACTACGTAAACAAAGACCGCACCACTATTATATCTCGTGACTTCAATTCGAGATTCCATTTCACCAGCAAAGGGCTTATCCTTGCACAATGAGACTTAACACATATCTAACTTCAATACATCAAAATTGAGGAGAAACTAGAGAATCCCCAAACGTGTCCTTTCTCACTTTCTATTTCCATATCTCAGTACAATGATACCTAAGATAGCAACTACAGAAATGCACTGTGCTAATGTGGGAGAGACAGCATTCAAACCTTCAGTTTCATCAGGATACCTCATCCATGCTTAAAGTAAATGACCAAGAGCTAAAAGTACAACCTAATCACTTACTCCATGTTCATTTTTATATTATCTTAAGTCATAACGAGAACCCACTAAGAGAGCGAACCTAAACAACAAATTCGGAGAAATTTTGCCGTCAGCATTCATTAAAATGAAAATGGTGAAAAGGAAACCCGAGTATCTGCTCATGTGAGGCGCCTTCATTTCGCTGCATTGCCGTCTGCATGCACCCATGACACCTATCCATCACCAAACAAAGGCTACTCTCCATCCTAGTGGCTCAGGTGAAGCGTGCAAACATTCCAAGCACCACATGGATTTCCTCCCGAGCTCTTCAAGCCGTCCTCGCATCCACACTACATCGGCGCCCTCCCCATAACCACCTTCTTCACCGCCACCTTATGCTTACATCCTCTACCGACACAACCGCTGCCCACATCTCGACTCCCACCTCCGACTACTCCCTTCTCCGATCTTCCTAACCATCTTCACCTCCTGTGCACCCCAAATCTACCCTCGCACCTCGAACCATCCCCACCCTTCTACTCCCATTGCTATAAACACAACCACCACTACCACCACTACTACTATTTACATTACTACTATTCCCATAACGAGCGTTATTTATAAAAGTCCGACACTGCCCTCGCCTCATTACCTTCATCGTCGTCGTCCTCATCGTCCCTCGTTGCCGCCCCGCCGCCGGATCGAGGACAGACCGCGTAATTCTTCTCGAGGGTGGAGATAGAGTTCCCCACGGTGGATACGTGGCGGCGCGGGGACAGAGAGGGACGAATCAAGGCGGCGGCGAACATAGTGGAGGCACTCATGCGTAGCCATGGCCGCATTGGAGGAGCAGAGGGCACCGTCCTCCTCGTTGTACTTGTTCGACACAATCGAACAACACGGCACCCTCATTAAAAAGATTCGCTTTTTAAATTTCCTAGTCAATATTGTCTGCTTTCTACTCGACGCCGATGGAATCGCGACAAAGAAGTAGCCAAATTCAGTGAAAATCCGGCTAACACCGGTTTCGAGAGAGGCGAGATCCATGAAAAGGGTTTTAGAGAGAAAGGTGAAATGGGAAGGTGAGCTCCAGAGAGAAACGAGAAAACTTGAGAGAGGTTTTGCCGTCGTTTTTCGCAGACAAGGAGCTTTTTTCCTGGGTCGACACTTTCTCTCATACGCGACATTCTACGACTCTTCATTAGGTAAAACCTTTTCCCTATACATTAGGTTAATGGAGAACCCGCTTATACATTTCTCATCTCTCTAAAAAGACAAAATTGCGCATTTATAAGAAAGAGAACTCACCGAGCGGCGACGCGGCGGCGACGGCGAAGAGAATGTGAGTGCGGCGGATGACAAGGCGATGGAACAACGGTGGCGGCGGCAGGAGGTGAAGAATACGAGATCGTCGCAGCGGGAGTGAAGGCGGGAGTATTGAATTGTCCAAACAAGTGAATTAAGTATTGTAAATTCGTGTTTTAGTTATAATATAAATATAAATAAAGCCCACATATGAGAGATGTGAATTGTTGGTGGAATGGTTAAGTGTCATGTTAATAACCCACACATCGTGAGTTCGAATCTCACGCTTGTGAATTTTTTTTTTAATTTAGGAATAGACTACGCTTTTTATAAAGAACACGCACATACACTACGCTTTTTAAGCGTAGTCTATACCCACCATAGACCACGATTTACACCACGCTTTGTTAAGCCGTAGTCTATACCCACTATAGACTACGCTTTTTATAAAAACGCATACACTACGCTTTTTAGCCGTAGTCTATACCCACCATAGACCACGATTTACACCACGCTTGTTGCCGTAGTCTATACCCACTATAGACCACGCTTTTTTAAAAACCACACACACAACGCTTTTTAGCGTAGTCTATACCCACCATAGACCACGATTTACACCACGCCTTTGTTGCCGTAGTCTATACCCACCATAGACCACGCCAGACCACGCTTTGTTGCCGTAGTCTATACTCAAAAATTCAAGACATAGACCACGCTTTGATAAAAAGCGAGTTCATACTCCATAGACCACGCCACCAAAAGCGTAGTCTATAAGGTGTAGAGAAAGTGGTTTTGTAGTAGTGCCGCTTAAGCTATTCCGAGGATATCCGCCATTTATGAGCAACAATATGGTTCTGGTGGAATAACCAACCCGATTTGGGATGTTGGATCCACAGCAGCAGCACCGCCTCCACAACCCGACCTCTAATATCGGAACCCACAACCTAATGAGCAACAAGCCTATGATCCATACCGACCAGCCACCTCCATCGCAGTACAAGGATCAAGCCTACAATCCATACTGGTATCAACCATCTCCGCCTCACTATTCATACCCACAGCAGCCGCCACCGCCTCCGCCTCAATATTCATACCCGCAGCAGCCGCCTCCGCCTCCACCTCAATATCCATATCCACAGCAGCCGCTTGCACCTCCACCACAACAGTACCCACAACCGCCGTATCCACCTCCGAGGCCAGCTTGGGAGGATGAGCTCACTGAAAAAGAGAAGTTGTCCATTAAAGAAATGGATGATCATAACTCCACACTTCAGCGTCTTGAGATTAAAATGGTACAGCTGAATATCATGCTTAAGGAGCTATTGCAAGAACGTGCAGAGAGTGAGTTTCCAATTCTCGAGAATGAGGTAGGAGAGACACCAGAAGAGCCGTTGCAGCCACATGAGGTGGAAAACGAGAAAATGACTGAAGTCATACCTGTCCCACACCAACCCGATCAAGCTCAGACGGTCATTTCTCTTGAAAATGACCCAATTGTTGAGAATGGGGTTGGAGAGGCACCTGACGAGTCGCTGCAACCACAGGAGGTGGAAACTGAGGAAGAAAATGACGTCATACCTTTCCTACACCAACCGATCGACTCGATACCACTTTTCTTGAAAGTAACCCGATTGTGGAGAATGGGGTGGGAGAGACTCCTGATGAGTTGCTGCAACTAGAGGAGGTGGAAAACGATGAAGAGTGGGCAAATGAAGTTAATAGCATGCCAACGCCCACTCTGGAGGTGAAAGAACAATCCTAACGCTTGGAGGGGGATGAAGAGAGGACGAAGAAAGAGTGGGCATGTGAGGTTACAAGCATGTCAAAGCCCACTCTGGAAGTGGAAGAACTACCCCAACCATTGAAGTATATGTTCCCAGAGGAGGACAAAGTAAGGACAAAGGTTGAGGTAACATCTATAATATATCAACATCCTAATTCACCAAAGTATTGTGCTTTGGGAGTTGAAATTATCTATTTCACTTTGGAGAATAAGATGTTTGATTTGAGCTTAATTGATGTATTACCTGCTTTCTTTACTATCCTTTGTTCTTATATGGTTGCTACTGATGCTCTGGCTGAGTTGGTATTCCTGCAGGTAAAGGACTATGGATAGTCCGTTGTTGATCGAATACGCCGGGCTCACGACGTTAAACGGAGTACTACGTGGAGTTTACCCACGGATTTTATTTGCTTTTTCTTTCTTTCTTTTTTTGTCTTGTTTCGCTGTTCTTCGATCTATCCGCTGTCGCTGAGTTTGCTTTGCTCGATTTGAAAGTTGTCAATGAGATGAAGCCGTGATGCTCCAACTCTACAACACATTCTTCGATTATCGTGGAAGTATCATCCTCTATGGTCATTTTGAGCTTTTAATGTTTTGAGCACCGGACGCGTTCGACGGCGGGGATGTTTACCCGCCAGTGCGTTTCATATATATTTTGTATGCTTAATGATGTGCCCTTATGCTTATTTTGATTGTTTGGACTTAAGTTTGTGTCTATGCTAATAAGTTAGATTTTGATTTGTGCAACCGAACTCGTGGTATTGATCGGACCTTGATGTATTTCTCGCTTATCTTGATGTCATGTGATTAAAGTGCAATGTGAATTGACGAGATTGTGTGAATTGATTTTAAATCGGTGGTTATCGACGTGATTTGTCCGGCTAATGCTAGGGGTAGTGTTAACGGTGTGGTTACCTATATACTGCTTCATTTAAAAGTAAAAAATGTGTGAAAAGAAATGTAATATTCCAAAGAAACGAATATACGACACGGTATTCTAAACCCGTAATTGTGGTTTTGCCGATATTATCTTTTTACGACATCGAAATTGGACCTTGTGATTTCGATACGATATCGTTATAACGAATTCCTTTTCATAATTCACTAAGGATTGTGAATTAAAGGATTGAAATATTACGAAATGATTCGTCAATATTTTTAACGCCAAACGCAGATCGAACGCCGCCTTTTCATGAAATTTTCTCGAGCAAAGGAAGCTTGGAATTAATTTCCATCTTAATTCCTTTATTAAATGGAATATATTTATTTAGTAAGTATGAACTTATCGCACCATTTTGAGATGAGTCGATTTCAACGCTTTGAGACGTTAACGTTAACGCCTGAGACGCTTTGAAATGAGTTTAATGCTCGGAAATTATAATAATTAATTTCCTATTATTATTTTATATAATTACAGTATTAATGATTAATAAAATCAATATTTGAGTTATTAAACTCGATAATTTCTAATTTTAATTTCAAAACCCTAATCTTATAAATAAGTGGTTTTATCACATGAAATGATACCATTAAATTATCCTATGGTATCTAAACTATATAATATGATATATATGAATAATATTAAGCATTAAATCAGAGTTTCAGCCATAAAAATCAAGGATTCAGTTTTTATAAAATTGAAACCCAAACTTTCAAATTAGGGTTTTAATTCATTAAATGTGTAATAATTTTATCCTATGCTATTATTTAATATCTAAATCATATATTATGATATATATGTGTATATTTGGGACTAAAATTACATGAGTATCAATAATAGGTGTAATTTATATTTTAATCCTATTTTTCCAATTTTGATCTAGAATTTCAATTTATACATAAGTGATGATTTAATTATTTTATTGAGTGTATTATATATCTATGACCTATTATATGATTAATACAATATATTAGGTGTAGAAATGAAATAAAATCAGCCCCCTAAACCCCCCTATGCGTCGCCCATTATTACCCCAACAAGCATGGGATTCCTTTTTCAAATGGACCAATGCATGAAGAGCTTACTTAACACTCTTCAATCATCACCATTATACTCCCAAGGGCTGCAGATTTTGCCCCATTTCTGCCAAAATCGAGAGAATCGAGAGAGAGATAGGTATAGGAGAGACTCTCCCATTCACCCCACTCTCATTATACACTCTCCCAACAATTTTGAACACCAAAATCCTCTCCATCTCTCCCATTTCTTCTCTGAAAATTTCAAAAGCCTTCCCATTTTCCATTTTCGAGAGCCTTTTTCTTCCCTTTCTTCTCATTCCTTCATCAAGTCTAATACCATATCATATCCTTGTGATACTAGACCATTCTCAAGGTAATACATAGACCCTAGTACCGATTTCATCCTCCATTTATTCATGAAAATCGAAACTGTTTTATATATATATATGTATTTGTGTTCGAAAATTTTGAGTATGTATATATGTGTTTAAATGTTCTTGAGCATGAGCTTTGGTTATGATTATGTTCTTGATGATTTTTATTTACAAAAATATAAGCATGAACATGAGATGTTATATATGAAATGTTGTAAGGATTTAGCTTGTATATTTATGATGTTCAAACCATAGTATATGTTATATTAATTTTCAAATTTATAAAAATATTTCTATGAGGACCGAATGCTTCTTGATATGTTCTAAGCATGTATTATTGCTCTATTATATGATTTAAGACTATGGTATTGATTTAGAAATTTTTGGAAAACCCTAGCTTAAATTTTGAAAATGCCGTGAGCTTATATATGTTATACCTTGGTGTATAATTTTTATTTCAAGCATGTAATGACATATTAGTGCTTTAGAACCTCGATTATATGTTCTATGATTTAATTAGAATTTTGAAAATCAATTGCTATTTAATTAAAAAGGGCCGAGAGCTTTATAAATATATAGGTTGGTGTATGATTTTATTTTGAACATGCAATGGTGTATTAATGCTTTAGTATATTGTTTATACATTGTGTGAATTAATTAGAATTTTTAGAAATCAAATGCTATTTTAAATCAAATAAGCCGTGAGCTTATTGCTCTTGAAGGTGATGATTTAATTAGTTTTGATAAATATTATGATGTTATATTACTATACTATAGTGTATAAACATAGTATATAATTGTTGAATTTTTGAAAACCAAATACTAAATAAATCGAAAAGCCGAGAGCATCACAAGCTCATATGGTGACGATTTAAATTAGTTTGGTTGATGTTATGATGTTACAATGTTATAATATAATGTTTAATGATGTTGGAATTTATTTAGAATTTTAGAAATTGTTTGCTATTTATTTGGTAATTATCTTATAATTACCGTGAATATTGTTATATATTGAAATAAATAGTTATGATGAACTATGGGTTATGTAAATATTATATACTGATGTTGGGATATTATAATAGGTATATATCAATTTTGGGAATTTTGGATAATTATTCCTATTTATATGAATTACCGTAAATATATATATATATATATATAAATAAATAGCAACGGTACTATATGAATTTGATAAATTCATATTCTGGACCATAGTGTATAATAATGCACTATATTAATTTAGAAAATTTTTCAAGGGTCATTTGATATTTTTAAGACAATTATCGAAAATTTCGATAATTAATAAGGATTTTAAATCCTTTTAAAACTGCTTATTAATGAAATTTTGCTAAAATAATATTCTGGACAGTTTTAAATGTTACAAAATTTTATAAACATAGATTGCTATGTTTGAGACAAACGCTCATTTTATAAACGCTTTAAAACCAAAATACGCTTTTTATTTATAAAAGGGTATTTAAAATACGAAAATATTTATAAGTCCTCGATTTACAAGATAAATCGAGAAATAGGACTTTACGCTTTCAAATCGATCAAATTCGATTTATAAAGCAAAATAGTAAGAATTACTATTTAAAAGTCAAAATCATCGACTTTGTCGACCAAGTCGACTTCGCTGACTTTTCAAGTCAAACGCACGATTATACGCTTATAAATACGCCAAGACGCTGTAAGATATACTAATTGAGTATGATACCTCATTAGTAAGAAAAGATTTCACAAATGAAACCCATATATCGAGAAACGCATCAATACGCCGAACGATCTCGGCGAACCAGAACAATTCAATGTTATACGACAGAGACGTATCAATTCACTAAGGAATTCACCTCACATCGATATGAAATATCAAAGTTATCTTAGTTTTCGAAAGTCTCGATAGACTTGAGCGACGCACTAAAGCCTCGCCAGAAAGCGTGTGACGCAAACGCAATGACGGATTTTGACGAACGATCGAACCTAGACTTTACAACGAACCGTAGTCCAGCGGGCTTCCTATCTTTAAACGCGGGCTTTTCTTCAAAATGTGGGCCACCCCACTAAAACGTGACTTTATCGTTATTTCAAATGAGTTTATTTACAAAGACTTATCCTACAACCGCTTAACAAATGTTTTACCGCATTACCCGCCAAAATATTTCGCTTTGTGTATGGATCCTATCTCATATGCCCGGTAGGCTGTGGAGATGGTTGAACTATTATATCATTTGTTGTGGTAGCGCCAACCTTTTAATGTCGGGTCCCGTGTCGGATGATAAATGCCCGCTAGATCGGCGTGAAGGTCGAACTATACCGTGTTAACATATGCTTGCAGAGAGTGACCGTGTCAGACGGATTACGGCCGGTCACGGCGTCAGACGGGAGGCCTCCTCTCGACGCTTATTTATTTATTTATTATTATGTATTGTGACTATGAGATACGGACCATACACACCAAGAAAATGCCCGCCAGCTATGTTTACGAACCGAATGATTTGGTAAGACAAGGCATTTTAACTAAAACCCTCGCGACTTACTCGATATTGGCAACAGAATCCAAATATTATCAAATGTTTTCGCATAAGTCCACCGAGTGCAATTTCTTGTACTTAGCCCCGCATGTTTGTTTTAAATGCGCAGTTGAGCTCGATGGTGATGATGGGGATGTGTTGAGGAGTCTAGTGTCCTCGACCGATTTACTCAATTTTGGTTATACTCAATGCATATCGTCATATATGTATTCACACACTTTCCGCTGCTATACTCTGAACTCCTTTATTTATGCTTTATGTTATGAACTATCGAGGTCCATCGGATCAGGCCAAGTTTTGGGGTCCGATGGCCTAAACCTTTTTCAAAAACATTATAACATCACTTCATATTCTACTCAAGCATGTTAGTTTATTCTTATGCATCTTTATTTTACCCGTGTAATCCCCTAAAATACTACTCCTAGTATTAGTCGCCTCCAACCGGGTTGGTCCGGAATGGGTCGTGATGTATGGTATCGAGCGCTTTTGCTCTTTGTAAACCCAAGACCTTTATTCTAAGTCTAGATCGAGTCACCGGACTTCTAGAAACCCATCGACCTCTCAACACTCCATCACATCGAGCTCAACCGGAAAAAGGTAACTGCATTTCTTTCTCAAACTCATGAAATGGAAAACTTCTGCATGATGAGCAAGTTAGAGGAACTTTTTGAGAAATATTATTATTATGAAAATTTTTGAAGTTGAGAAAGAAAATTTTTCCAAATTTTTTTTTGAATTGAGCCAATACAATTGCTCAAGTATTGAGATGGAAGTGTATGGTAGTATCGAGTTGAATGATCAACATGAAACGAACGAATTCATTTTTAATATGTATATGAGTTGATCATGACCGCCTTTTGAAATCATACTTCCAAATTTGCAAATAAAACCTTACTTTCCGACTTTCAAAATTTTAATTTATGATGAATGATATGTTATCACGAGACTAACTTAGACTCTAAGGAGCATGCTCACGATCGTGAAAGAACATAGAAGTACGAACTTTTTCCTTATGCGAACAAAAGAACGATAGGAAGAATGAAAGTGATGATACCCTTGAGCACGGACGACGAAAAGACGAGCGAGAAGGATGAACGAGGACGACCCCAACCTTTAAGTCGAATGACGCCGGCACTCCATCATCACTCGACACGAGTGACCAGCAACACGAATCACGACATGGACGCCACTACGGCTTCAGGATGTTCAGCCTCGACTTAAGAACCCAAAGATGATAGACGACACGCCGACATACGCCTCGATTGACATTTTTGCACGATCGCGCAAATTTCCTGCACTGCGCAGTAGATTTGTTTTAGCTAGATCTCCCCGTTAGACTCCGATTTACGCATGGTTTTCACCTACGTACTCCTAACGCACTGATCTTCATTTGTTATGAAGAACAGAATCCCTAATTCTGTCTCCAGAATACGATAGAGTCTGTTGAACTCTAGCTTAAGTGTTTGATATAAGACAAGGATCTCGTAGCGTATATTAAGATATCATTAGCTATATGTATATGTTTGGGTAAGACTAAGAAGGTAAGTTGTGGTATGTATTGTACATTATGATGTTGCCTACCTTATAGAATTGTTAGTTCTAGCCTAGTTGCTTCTCGTTATGCTATCCTTGCTGTTTTGAGATAACGATAGTTGACTTACGTTAGTTTTCTTTTTTTTTTTACCGTGGCAGATGGAGGAGATGCGCTATATCGCTAGGAGGAGGGTAGGACCTCATGCCCCACCCGAGGAGCTGATGCGCACCTATAGGGAATGTTGGATGTGCGCCGGGGAAGACCTAGGTGAGTTTCTGGCGTACTACCTTCGGTTGTGGAGGAACGCCCGAGCCTATGGCGCAACCGACTCACGATGGCATCAAGAGACTCCTAGCTATACTCCCTGTACTGGATGGTTATGCCCGAGAGGTATCGGAGACTACATCTATCGATTCCCCGAGGTTATGATTTGATTGGGATCCGCCTGTGTTCGTGAGTCACCCGACTTACGTGTACAAGATCTATGGAGCCGCACCGACGGGACCCTATCTCCTCCACGGAGTACACTGGCGTGACGAGTCGCCAGAGTGGCTGTACTTGAGGTTCCGAGACAGTTGATCCAAAGGATACCCCTGCACCGGTGGACGAGGCGGATGTACGAGGTGGATAGGCAAGACGCCCTAGAGCCTGGGAGAGCCCGTGTTGCCACCAGCAGCTGACACCCAAGACGTCCGCCACTACCGCCCCTACCACCGCATCCGATCCACCACCACCAAGACGAAGAGCCCTTTCCACGGACAGCGGATGAGAGTATTAGATACCTTCCCCGATATGACCCGACCCGAGTATGCTACATCCGATCCGCCACAACTACGACTTATACGGCGCGGATAACTTCGACCCCCGCGCGACATACCGATGATGGAAGCCAGCGTGCAGACCATCCGTAGTACGACCGTGAGGACGGTTCGATGAGGAAGACGACCAAGAGGAGGAAGACCCCGAGGAAGACGCGAGTAGGAAGGAAACTCGTGAAGACCTTAGGCGATGTTTTGATTAGAATCTGCTTTGTTATGACTAGCTTGTGTGCTAGCTTTTTCCTTTTATTTCAATACCATGGTTCTAGGACTCGATTTTCTTTTGCCGTGGGGTCCCGAAACCTTGTTATTTCTATTTTCTATGATTCTCGATGTTAGACATCTTGTTTTGACAAACCTTGGTTATCTATCCACATATATTTTGACCCAAGTGGGGCCTTTTGGTGACAATTGTCTATGCTATGGATGAATTGTTTTACTTTTATATCGCTTAAGAAGAAGCTATGAAAACCTTATTTTGTTAAGTTGTAAGCGCTTAATAATTAACGATGGTATGTTTTATATAGCGTAACGCCTCCGAGAAGAAACCCGTAAAGAGAACCCGAGAGGTCGAGGAAGACCTAGAGGAAGGGTAGAATCCCAACAAGAACCGTAAGATAATCCCCAACCACCGCCCACCTCAACCCGATCGCAGGATCAAGAACTATTCTCGAGGCAAACCTCCTGCT
This sequence comes from Salvia rosmarinus, assembly GCA_036937905.1. Classification (NCBI taxonomy): domain Eukaryota; kingdom Viridiplantae; phylum Streptophyta; class Magnoliopsida; order Lamiales; family Lamiaceae; genus Salvia; species Salvia rosmarinus. Next base: position 166,735 of record JAODLM010000612.1, read on the forward strand.
TTTAACGGAAAGGGAGCCTGAAGAAGTTCGAACAACGGGTTAGGGCCATTGAACGGATTTTCACTTTCTTAAGGTGCACGCACAGAAAGGATGTCGTGTTACTTTCCACCTTATCGACCACCGACTTCCGTGGGAGGCCGAAGAAGACTTTACACACCGACAGCTAGAAGAATTCTCGTGGAGGATTTCAAGAGAGAGTCAGACGAAAAGTATATCCCCAAAAGCTATAGGGGAAAAGAGGCAAGAGTTTTTCCGCTAAAACAAGAAAATTATCCAGAATCGACTATGATCGCACTTTCTCGAGATGTCGAGATATGCGCCAGATCCGTGGACACCGACTTGAAAATGTCGGAAAAGTTCGTGTCGTACTAAGAATGGAGATACGCATGTCTCTTGCCACCACGGAGACCTATCTTACAATCAAGCTCTCGCACGAGCTGATATCGAGGCGCCATGACCGAGAATAAGATGGTGTCGCCACACACACGGTAATTGGACAAGGAAAAGGGAATCTGACCCCAACCGCGGAATAACAACCGCGAAACTATGGAGAAGAAGTCACAAGCGCCCGTGGCAAGGAAACACGGCGCAACAGGACGTAATCGAAGAGAGCAGCTTATGCTCCACCAAAGAAGGGACCACAGAATGCCAAGGGCACCTCAATGCCCTAGATGCCATAGAGCACACAAGGGTGTGTGCACGCAAACGTGGTAAGTCGTTATGTTAAGGGCAACGGGCATTACGCCAACAATTGCCCAATGTCACGCTCGGATATTAGGCCGAACCAACCGGCAATGCTCACCACTAAGGGCTATACACCAACCCCACCACCGCGCAGCAATTCCAACCCCAACCCCGCAACTCCAATGGCAACAACCCCAAAGATCAACAACAACTCCAACACCACCACAATGGCAAAGAACAGCAAGAAAGAATTCCGCAATCGCAGCGGCGCACCACCGCCTAACAACAACAGAGGCGGCAACCACCGCGCTAACGCCAAGAATGGCAAAGAATAAAGCCAGCAAAGAACCGCCAAATCAACAAGGACCGGCGCCTGTCACCCTCAAATGGCTCAGCGAGCCTACGCCCAGATAGAGGCAGAATCTAACAAAACCAAGGAAACTTGGCGGTATGGGAGTTCTCCTCAACCCACCGTTATAGTATTGTTCGACACGGGTGCTTCAGATTCTTTATTGCAAAATCATGCGAGAAATGCCGAGCCTTAGGTCTAAAAATCGCCGTGATATGAGAATCTCATCGCCTATAGGAGGGATTATGACCATACCCACTTTTGCTCGAACCTAGAGTCGACATTAGATCACTTAAGGTTCGCTAACAATCTAAACATAATACCCATGGATGATGTAGACATAATCCTCGAATGGATCGTTAGCTAAGAATCATTCCACGATTCTCTCGTAAGGAAAGGAAAATTTCGCTTCACTTTCCTCGACAAGAAGCTACGATTTTCACGGGATCGCATGGGAAGGAGGATTCCGATAGTATCAAGACTACAAGCTAGGAGGATGATGAACCGTAAGGGATGCCATGCATTCCTTGTTTATTTAAACGATGAGGATAAACCCGAAGCGCGGGTAGAAGACATTGAAGTTGTCCGAGAATTTCCGGATGTATTTCCGAAAATCGCCAGACTACCTCCCGATAGACAACCGAGTTTACCATCGACTTGGAGCCGTGATCAGCCCCAAAGGTCGGCGCGCCCATAGGATGGCCCCAAAGGAGCTAGAAGAGTCGAAAATCCAAATCCAAGAGCTTTTGATCCGGGATTCATTAGCCGAGTGTTTCACCTGGGAGCGCTGCTTTGTTTGTTAAGAAGAAGGATGGTTCTTTGAGGACGTGCATCGATTATAGAGAACTAAATAAGATGACACTAAAGAACAAATACCCTTTACCCGCAATTGATGACTGCTTGATCAATTGCGGCGAGCGGTGTATTCTCGAAAATTGATCTTAAGTCGATACCACCACCTGAAAATACGGCCCAAGATGTATCAAGACCCATTCAACCGATATGGCCACTATGAATTCATAGTTATGCCATTCGGATTAACCAATGCACCACCGTGTTCATGGACCTCATGAATGTAGTATTTCATCCATTTTGGATAAATTTGTTTTGGTCTTCATAGATGACATCCTTATCTATTCAAAGAATGGAGAGGATCATAAGAACATCTACGAACGGTTTTGCAAACCTTGAGAAATGAAAGACTCTTTGCTAAGTTTAGCAAGTGCGAGTTTTGGTCAAGGAAGTTATGTTCCTTGACACATCGTGTCTCATCAAGGTATAAAAGTAGATCCACCAAAGTAGAGGCCGCAAGAATGGAAATCACCAAGAACACAAAGACGAAATTAGAAGTTTCAGATTAGCTGGTTACTATAGGAGATTCATCAAGGATTCTCCAAAATTGCAAGGCCAATAACCCGCCTACTCCTAAGGGAATCAAGTTCAATCGACAGATGAGTGCGAGATGAGTTTCCAAATACTCAAAGAGAAATTGACCAAGGCACCGCCTAGCATCCCCGTAAGCGCATAAGGGGTATGTGGTCTATACCGACGATCTAAGACCGGGTCATTGTGTTTTGATGCAAGAAGGAAAAGTGATAGCTTACGCATCTCGACAACTCAGACCCCACGAGCTGAACTACCCAACCCACGATTTGGAATTAGCAGCTGTAGTTCATGCCCTAAAAATTTGGAGACACCATCTCTATGGTGTGAGATGTGAGATCTTCACGGATCATAAAAGTTTGAAGTATTTCTTCGAACAAAGAGATCTGAATATGAGACAAAGAAGATGGCTAGAATTAGTAAAAGATTACGACTGTGGTATTAACTATCACCCGGGCAAGGCGAATGTAGTAGCTGACGCCTTGAGTCGTAAGAGCCATACCAAGTTAGGATGTCTCTTTGTACAAGAGGAAAAACTCGTTGAAGAGTTTGGCAGATGAAGATTGAACTAGTTGAACCACCCAGACAATCGTGAGTCAGATCGCTACACTCACACCGACATCCGATCTAAGAAAAGAATTGTCGAGAGACAAAGGATTGAGGAAAAGTTGAAAAGATCCGAGAAAGACTAAGGTCCAAGGATTCAAGATTTCCAAGAGGCACCCGATAACGCCTTATTGTTTGAAGGTAGGATATGCTCTCGACGACGCGGAGCTTCGTAACGAAATCATGAGCGAGGCTCACGACACGCCCTACACCGCCCACCCGTAGTACTAAGACGTACCGGACCAAGGAAAATTTTGGTGGAAGGCATGAAACGAGACATAGCTTTTTCAGAGAACGCCGCCTTGTTTGTCAACAAGTGAAGGCACTACACCAACGACCCTATGGGAAGTTACAACCGCTGAAATCCTCGAATGGAAGTGGGACGATATAACGATGGATTTCAACAAGCTTACCCAAATCGAGAAGAGGAAACACAGCCATATGGGTAATTGTGATAGACTTACCAAAAGTGCTCACTTTTACCTATTCAAAGCACTTATGGATCCGATAAGTCGCCCACCAGACGTTAAGGAAATTGTACGACTACATGGAGTGCCAAAATCTATTACCTCCGATCGAGACTCCAAGTTCACATCCAGATTTTGGATTAGCTTGCAGAGAAACGGGTACAAGATTAAACTTCAAGACAAAGATTCCACCCACAAACCGATGGACAATGGAGAGAACGATCCAAACGCTAGAAGATATGCTTAGAATCAGTAATTTTGGATCGCGGTACAAAATGGGAAGATATTTTACCTCGATCAATTTGCTTACAACAACAGCTATCAAGCGACGATCGGCATGGCCCCATACGAAGCCTCAGATGGCAAAAGTGTAGATCACCACTTTATCGGGATGAAGTCGGTGAGAGAAAAGTCATAGGCCCTGATGCGGTGAGTGAAATGATCAAATCGCTCGACAAATTAGGATGAGGATAAAAGAGGCTCAGATGACAAAAATCTTACCCGACACGCTGAGATCCGAAGCTACGCTTGAGGATGGAGACAAAGTATTTCTTAAGGTCTCTCCATCAAAAGGGATTGTCGTTTGGCCTCGAAGGAAAGCTTAGACCCGCTTCATAGACCTTATGAGATCCTAGAAAGGATAGGTCCAAGAGCTTATAGGTCGGCTCTTCCGCCAAACCTAGGAAATGTCCATAATGTTTTTCACGCCTCACAATTACGAAAATACGCTCACGACCCAAAGCACGTGATTCATCAAGACGACGTGATCCTCGAGCCGACATGAGCTATAAGGAAGAACCCGCAGCCATACTTGACCACAAAGTTCAAAGAACTACGAGCAAGTCGATTCCGTTAGTTAAAGTGTCAGGAGACACCACTTGACGGTAAGAAGCCACGGGAGCTTGAAGAAGCAATGAGGAAAAATACCCCGATTTATTTTTCTAAAGGTATACAAATTTCGGACTAAATTTTTCGTAAGGGGTGGAATGTAATATTCCAAAGAAACGAATATACGACACGGTTTTCTAAACCCGTAATTGTGGTTTTGCCGATATTATCTTTTTACGACATCGAATCTTGTGATTTCGATACGATATCGTTATAACGAATTCCTTTTCATAATTCACTAAGGATTGTGAATTAAAGGATTGAAATATTACGAAATGATTCGTCAATATTTTTAACGCCAAACGCAGATCGAACGCCGCCTTTTCATGAAATTTTCTCGAGCAAAGAAGCTTGGAATTAATTTCCATCTTAATTCCTTTATTAAATGGAATATATTTATTTAGTAAGTATGAACTTATCATGCACCATTTTGAGATGAGTCGATTTCAACGCTTTGAGACGTTAACGTTAACGCCTGAGACGATTTGAAAATGAGTTTAATGCTCGGAAATTATAATAATTAATTTCCTATTATTATTTTATATAATTACAGTATTAATGATTAATAAAATCAATATTTGAGTTATTAAACTCGATAATTTCGAATTAAATTTCAAAACCCTAATCTTATAAATAAGTGGTTTTATCACATGAAATGATACCATTAAATTATCCTATGGTATCTAAACTTTATAATATGATATATATGAATAATATTAAGCATTAAATCAGAGTTTCAACCATAAAATCGAAGGATTCAGTTTTTATAAAATTGAAACCCAAACTTTCAAATTAGGGTTTTAATTCATTAAATGTGTAATAATTTTATCCTATGCTATTATTTAATATCTAAATCATATATTATGATATATATGTGTATATTTGGGACTAAAATTACATGAGTATCAATAATAGGTGTAATTTATATTTTTAATCCTATTTTTCCAATTTTGATCTAATTTCAATTTATACATATATGATGATTTAATTATTTTATTGACATGTATTATATATCTATGACCTATTATATGATTAATACATGTATTATGTACAAAATTGAAATAAAATCAGCCCCTAAACCCATGATTACCGCCCATTATTACCCCAACAAGCATGGGATTCCTTTTTCAAATGGACCAATGCATGAAGAGCTTATTTAACACTCTTCAATCATCACCATTACTACTCCCAAGGGCTGCAGATTGCTGCCCCATTTCTAGCCAAAATCGAGAGAGAGAGAGAGATATATAGGAGAGACTCTTCCCATTCACCCCACTCTCATTATACACTCTCCCAACAATTTTTGAACACCAAAATCCTCTCCATCTCTCCCATTTCTTCTCTGAAAATTTCGAACAGCCTTCCCCATTTTCAGAAAAAAATCGAGAGCCTTGCTTCTTCCCTTTCTTCTCATTCCTTCATCAAGTCTAATACCATATCATATCCTTGTGATACTATACCATTCTCAAGGTAATACATGGACCATAGTACCGATTTCATCCTCCATTTATTCAAGAAAATCGAAACTGCTTTTATATATATATATGTATTTGTGTTCAAAATTTTGATATATGTATATATGTGTTTAAATGTTCTTGAGCATGAGCTTTGGTTATGATTATGTTCTTGATGATTTTATTTACAAAATATAAGCATGAACATGAGATGTTATATATGAAATGTTGTAAGGATTTAGCTTGATATTTATGATGTTCAAACCATAGTATATGTTATATTAATTTTCAAATTTATAAAAATATTTCTATGAGGACCGAATGCTTCTTGATATGTTCTAAGCATGTATTATTGCTCTATTATATGATTTAAGACTATGGTATTGATTTAGAAATTTTTGGAAAACCCTAGCTTAAATTTTGAAAATGCCGTGAGCTAATATATGTTATACCTTGGTGTATAATTTTTATTTCAAGCATGTAATGACATATTAGTGCTTTAGAACCTTGATTATATGTTCTATGATTTAATTAGAATTTTTGAAAATCAATTGCTATTTAATTAAAAAGGGCCGAGAGCTTTATAAATATATAGGTTGGTGTATGATTTTATTTTAGAACATGCAATGGTGTATTAATGCTTTAGTATATTGTTTATACATTGTGTGAATTAATTAGAATTTTTAGAAATCAAATGCTATTTTAAATCAAATAAGCCGTGAGCTTATTGCTCTTGAAGGTGATGATTTAATTAGTTTTGATAAATATTATGATGTTATATTACTATACTATAGTGTATAAACATAGTATATAATTGTTGAATTTTGAAAACCAAATACTAAATAAATCGAAAAGTCGAGAGCATCACAAGCTCATATGGTGACGATTTAAATTAGTTTGGTTGATGTTATGATGTTACAATGTTATAATATAATGTTTAATGATGTTGGAATTTATTTAGAATTTTTAGAAATTGTTTGCTATTTATTTGGTAATTATCTTATAATTACCGTGAATATTGTTATATATTGAAATAAATAGTTATGATGAACTATGGGTTATGTAAATATTATATACTGATGTTGGGATATTATAATAGGTATATATCAATTTTGGGAATTTTGGATAATTATTCCTATTTATTGAATTACCGTAAATATATATATATGTATATATATAAATAAATAGCAACAAGTACTATATGAATTTGATAAATTCATATTCTGGACCATAGTGTATAATAATGCACTATATTAATTTAGAAAATTTTTCAAGGGTCATTTGATATTTTTAAGACAATTATCGAAAATTTCGATAATTAATAAGGATTTTAAATCCTTTTAAAACTGCTTATTAATGAAATTTTGCTAAAATAATATTCTGGACAGTTTTTAAATGTTACAAAATTTTATAAACATAGATTGCTATGTTTGAGACAAACGCTCATTTTATAAACGCTTTAAAACCAAAATACGCTTTTTATTTATAAAAGGGTATTTAAAATACGAAAAATATTTATAAGTCCTCGATTTACAAGATAAATCGAGAAATAGGACTTTACGCTTTCAAATCGATCAAATTCGATTTATAAAGCAAAATAGTAAGAAATTACTATTTAAAAGTCAAAATCATCGACTTTGTCGACCAAGTTGTCGACTTCGCCGACTTTTCAAGTCAAACGCACGATTATACGCTTATAAATACGCCAAGACGCTGTAAGATATACTAATTGAGTATGATACCTCATTAGTAAGAAAAGATTTCACAAATGAAACCCATATATCGAGAAACGCATCAATACGCCGAACGATCTCGGCGAATCCAGAACAATTCAATGTTATACGACAGAGACGTATCAATTCACTAAGAATTCAGCCTCACATCGATATGAAATATCAAAGTTATCTTAGTTTTCGAAAGTCTCGATAGACTTGAGCGACGCATCAAAGCCTCGCCAGAAAGCGTGGACGCAAACGCAATGACGGATTTTGACGAACGATCGAACCTAGACTTTACAACGAACCGTAGTCCAAAGGGCTTCCTATCTTTAAACGCGGGCTTTTTCTCACCCCACTAAAACGTGACTTTACCGTTATTTCAAATGAGTTTATTTACAAAGACTTATCCTACAACCGCTTAACAAATGTTTTACCGCATTACACCGCCAAAATATTTCGCTTTGTGTATGGATCCTATCTCGCATATGCCCGGTAGGCGTGGAGATGGTTGAACTATTATATCATTTGTTGTGGTAGCGCCCAACCTTTTAATGTCGGGTCCCGTGTCGGATGATAAATGCCCGCTAGGATTGGCGTGAAGGTTGGAACTATACCGTGTTAACATATGCTTGCAGAGAGTGACCGCAGGTCAGACGGATTACGGTTGGTCACGGCGTCAGACGGGAGGCCTCCTCTCGACGCTTATTTATTTATTTATTATTATGTATTATCAGACTATGAGATACGGACCATACACACCAAGAAAATGCCCGCCGTGCTATGTTTACTTAACCGAATGATTTGGTAAGCACAAGGCATTTTAACTAAAACCCTCGCGACTTACTCGATATTGGCAACAGAATCCAAATATTATCAAATGTTTTCGCATAAGTCCACCGAGTGCAATTTCTTGTACTTAGCCCCGCATGTTTGTTTTAAATGTGCAGTTGAGCTCGATGGTGATGATGGGGATGTGTTGAGAGTCTAGTGTCCTCGACCGATTTACTTGAATTTTGGTTATACTCAATGCATATCGTCATATATGTATTCACACACTTTCCGCCGCTATACTCAACTCCTTTATTTATGCTTTATGTTATGAACTATCGAGGTCCATCGGATCAGGCCAAGTTTTGGGGTCCGATGGCCTAAACCTTTTTCAAAAACATTATAACATCACTTCATATTCTACTCAAGCATGTTAGTTTATTCTTATGCATCTTTATTTTACCCATGTAATCCCCTAAAATACTACTCCTAGATTAGTCGCCTCCAACCGGTTGGTCCGAATGGGTCGTGACATGGGTCCGTCCGGCCGCGACGTCATCCAGAGACTAGCCGCGTCCGGCGTTTGGGTCCGTCCGGCGCTGGCTTTCATTTATTATATATATGCGCGTTAGGTCATTAGTCTAGGGTCGGCGTTTTTCTAAATTCTTTTCACGCGGCGCTGTCCGCTTTTCTTCAGGCGTTCTTCCGGGATCCTTCCGACGACGATACAGACAGAGATAACAACAGATTAAAGTTCTATTTCTTGTTTTTCATTCCTTTCGATTTACGCTTTCGATTTATGTTGGAATACTCTTTACTTTTCATTGCTTGTGACTTCTTGATTCATGATTATTGTTGGATACAATTTATATTGTGAGATTATTGTTGATTTAATTTGCTTAATGATTTCTTACTTTCGATTATTTCAAGTTCTTATTGGATGATTGATAGTTATAGTTTATGTGCAAATTAGATTTAGATTAGGGATTGACAAACCCTATGAATAATAGAAATGCATATGCTTTTGTTTATCGCCGATTTATCGCTTTCATAGTTCAACCTGGGATCGACAACCCTAGTTTAGATTTATCGCTTATTAGTTTAGCTCGGGATCGACAACCCCTAGCTTAGGTTGTTGTTTAATTATCGTATTTCAATTCTCGTATGTTTCAAAAACCCATGTTGGTATTAGAGTGTCTAAGATTTACCGCTTTCTGTGTTTGATATGAACAATAGCCCTGTTAAGTTTTCCTTGAGAGACGACTAGGGTTAACTTTCCCTACTATAACACCTCATTTGATTAGGAGTCAATTAAGAGTATACTTTTGATTGAAACATGTACCATTAGATTACTTGTTCAATTTGTATACTACTACTACTTTACACCTAATAATGTGATAAGGTGCAACTCATACCATTCATTAATTAAAGGATGAAAATATCACATAAAATCACACCTAAACCTTCCAAATTTTTGCCACTTTTCATGTAGATTTCCTCCAACTTGTGCAACTTGTAATACAACTCATATTATCCATAAAATTATCATATTAATATAATAATTATCATGTAACATCAATTGGATAGCAATTAAAAATTAATTAATACATATATGTCCAAATTTTCGAGAATTAGGGTTATACAAGGTACACATTTTATTTTCATGAAATAAATAGCTAACACATAGTTTTGAGACACATTATAATCATAAATGATGAATTTAATCACAGGAAAAATATTTAAAATGATTTTAGACTTCAAAACCCTAATTTTAGAAATTAGGGTTTTCGAAACCCTAAGTATGTGATACATTTGATTCCATAATTCTATAGCATTATTTTGATGATAAATAATGCTCTTATATCATAAAATAATCATAGGAATTTGAATTTTATAATTTCATGATCATTTGGCTAAGTTATGGCATTATCTCAAAACGTAGACGTTTAAAACGTCTCTAAATTTTCATAGGTGAATCGTCTCTAAAATGTTCAAAATAAAGTTGTAACAACTTTATTTATTCTCATAATAATAAGGAATTCGAATTTTAAGCATAAATGCTTAAAAATACTATAAAACTCAACTGTCGAATTTAACCGACGTTGGAACAATACGTTCAAAGGAATATCAGAAACTATATTCCTTAATTCGCTAAGCATCAGTGAATATCACACTGAAATCATCAAATTTTGCTTAGTCAAAATCGAGCATTGACTAATTAGGATTTTAATAATCGGGATTAATCTCTAAATTACGATTTTAATTATCGTAATTAGGTATTAAAACTGCAGGATATTATAAATACCCCGTCCTTCCCGAGCATCGTTTTGTATGGCATGTTTTTCGAGAAAGGTCAAAAGGTTGACTTTTGTTTCGGTGATGCAATCGCCATGAAACCTCGTGGCGTTGTGAAGAGTGTCTTATGACTAATTCATAGACACTAAGTATGCGTGTTTTCGACCACCCACGGGTTTGGCACTGAGGAAGTTATCAAAACCGGACTTTTCATGGGTCTTTAAAAGCATATCTTGTTTATAGTCGTTGTGTCCGTATTTTATTTCGTGTCCATGGGTACCAAGTTTGCTAAATTTGAGTCCGTTTGCAAAAGTTGCGTCGCTTTGCGTTTTCGAAAAAGGTCATTGCAAGCAAGACAAGAACCCCGCTTTTCCTATAAATAGGAGGCTAGGCCTTCATTTTCAACGCTCATTTCCTTCGCCTCTCAGTGTTTACGGACGAGCCGAGCTGCTCTAGATACTGCGCAAGCACTGGAGGAGTGGGGATCGAGCCGGGAGGCTCGGCGGCGCCCATTGCGCCATCGCCGCCACCACCGCCGATCAGCCCTCCCCGCAGCCCCTGCTTTATTTTTGTCCTTTTCTTGTTTTGATTCCGCCTTTTAGTAGATCGATAGCATAGAACTCGGGATTCTAAAGGGACGAGGCGAGAAACGGCCGAGGTCGCCATTTCGCCAAACCGCCGCCGCCCCATTACCGCCGCCGTGAGAATCGCTGGCGCTTGGTGACCGACGGGCCATCTTTGGCTCTGGTCCTTTAGGTTTTGAGTTCGGGCTATGCATTCTACTAAAGTACCGATTTCGCTTTTTCGCGTTTACGCATGTCGGATGTTTTCCGTTGCTTGAGTTTTCTAAAGGAAGACATGCCCGGTTATCCATTTTCAACATAGTTTGTCATTCCATGTTCGTCGTTATGCATATTGCTTATGTTTCCATTTTCATGCATCGATTTTGGATGGTTTATCCTAGATCCGAGGATAGCATCGATTTTGAAGCTTCTTCGCTGCTAAGATTTGAGTCAACTTGCATGCATGTACATTTTGAAAGTACCCTATTATAGGTCTTGATGCCCTGAATATATTTCCCTTCTACATCGAGTTGATTTGAAAACCCGGATAGTGCCAAATATGGGTTCAGAAAGTCGAAAACCCTAGTTTTTCTACGATCTTCGTTTGGATCATGATGTTGCTTTGCTTTGTGGGATGTGAACCCAAAATTTGTTCCGTCTTGTTACCAGGTACCTACCAGTGCGATCGGTGAAGTTATCGGATCCGTAGATATCTCCCGGTTGACGTTTTCGTCTGTTCAGGTTGGGTTATATATGCTTATTTTGAGTTATTTACTCTGATATTTCAAAATAAAACATGTGCACCGTAAAATGTTTTGGTGAAGTTACTGTTCTCTGATCCGAGATGTGGTTCTATTGTGGTTGTGCACGGATCTCTATTCGTGGGTTGATCACCATCTCGAGTATTGATCGTGAAGGATAGACCCCAACACATGGTTATGGTTCGAAGGATAGACCCCTAAGTCCACACGGAAATGGTAATGAGGTGGTTATGGTTCGACGGATTTGACCCTCAAGTCCACACCGAGTTAGTCGGCCGGATACGCCCGCATGGGTCGACCGGATATGTTCCGGCCGAGATATTGTGGGTCGGCCGGATATGTTTCGGGCGAATGAATGAGATGTGATGGGCTGGCGGGATACGCCCGAGCCGTGGTTCTATGATGAGAACAACAAGAATAACGGATCGTATCAAAAATGAAAAATCTATTTTGTTTACTTAGAAGTGGATTTACGCTTTAAAACCTTCTAAGGTAAGTGCTCAACACGGCATCATGATTCTTTTGATTTATGATAAACCCCAACCGAGTGCGCTAGTACTCACCCCAAACTCTTTTCAAATCTTTTCACGTATGGAGGAGGGCCGATCGGCCACGCCGAGGGTGGAGCATGGGTTCTTCATGCTATGCTTCCTCGATGTTGTGTTATATACGATTCGATGTTGATGTATTCTTGTCCCTTATTTTCCTTTCTCGATTGGGAACAAGATTTGCTATTATGTTATTATGTTGTGAGTCTCGATATGAGCATGCTATGTGGTTGACCGGTCTAGTCAACAGGGTGTAATGCTATTTTGCTTTCTTGCATTACTTATTATAAACCAAGATCATGTTCCATTGAGGTTATGGTATCGATATTATTCAGTTGGTGGATTATTTGCGCACCCTCCCCTTCAGGATATGTCCTAGTTATAGAGGAGATGCTGCCCGATTTCATGGTCACATCTTCTTATCGTGTATGTTATATGTATCCCCCTTCTTCCCCGCTTCTTAACCCCCACTCCTAATCACACCCCAGCATCCGTGCCTTCCCTCGGGAATTGGGGCGTGACACCATTTCCACTCGGGAATCTCAAGTGGATTTAGCAGTCCAGACGGTCGTTGATGTTCAAATTTCACCTACTGACATGTAATGCATTTTTCTACAAATTCTCCAATAGATCTCTTCATATTATGCCACCAATATACTGATTTCAAATCCTTGTACATTTTAGTTCCTCCGGGATGCACGGAATATGGAGTGTTATGAGCTTCTTCAAGTAGTTCTTGTCTCAAATCCTCATTATTCGGCATACACAATCTCCCGTTGAAGACAAGGGTTCCATCAGTCATAACAGAAAATCCTTGAATTTAGCCTCTTTTGCTCATTTCTTCATTTTACACAAAAATTGATCATTCTTCTGTGCTTCTCTAATTCGATCTTGAATTATCGGACGAACCACAACTGCAGAAATGATTCCCGTCGTGGTGTTCGGTGGTGTCACCACTTCCAAATTCAATTTCTGAAATTCTCTAATCAGTTCTTCTTGTTTGGTAGGTAACGTTGTCATGTAACTCTTTCGGCTCAATGCATCAGCAACTACATTTGCTTTTCCAGGATGATAGTGAATGGTGCAGAACCAACTCTAACCATCTTCTTTGCTGAAGGTTTAACTCTTTCTGCGTGAAGAAATACTTCAAACTTTTATGGTCTGTATAAATGTCACACTTACTCCCATAAAGATAATGTCGCCATATCTTCAACGCATGTACCACAACTGCAAGCTCAAGATCATGTGTTGGATAATTCTGTTCGTGTGGTTTCAGTTGTCTTGAAGCATAAGCTACCACATTTCCATGTTGCATTAGCACGCATCCAAGTCCTTGCTTTGAAGCATCACTGTAGATAACAAAACCATCGGTACCATCAGGCACAGTTAAAACATGAGCTGACATGAGACGGTGCTTTAGCTCTTGGAAACTTTGCTCGCACTGTTCACTCCATTGAAACTTTTCATTTTTACGTGTCAACTTTGTCAATGGACCAGAAATCTTTGAGAAACATTCTATAAATCTTCGATAATACCCTGCCATTCCCAGAAAACTTCTGACCTCATTCACATTAGTTGGTCTTTTCCAATTGCTTACCGCTTCAACTTTTGAGGGATCTACTTCTATACCTGTAACAGCCCCTTAATCCTAAGTACGGATTAACAGGACTATTACTTTAACATGAATTTATAAATGGAAAGGACCATTGAACATTTAACTGTAATACATATATCAATAATACTTTTGGACTTCAATACATAACTTAGGGTTCTTGCAGCGGAAAACATGTGATATGTACATATGACGATGTATAATCAAGGTATAAACTTTCAGCGACAAACATTCCTATTGCTCAACACTGCTCCATCACATCACCAGCTCAACATGTACATTTAAAAACAAATATGCAGGGCTGAGTACAAGAATGCACTCAGTGGACTTATGCCAAAATCATTTTCATTGAATTACACTGCCCCATCATTAACACACGAGGTTTTAGTTGAAATGCTCGTGTTTACTCAAAATATTTCATCATTTTCATAAATCCTATCCATATCCTTTCTCATATAACATCTCATCATCATAACATCATTATGCGCCGTAGAAGGAGGCCTCCTTCCACGGACGTTGTGACCGGCTGCACATTGTCCTTACGGCCCCCAGTCACTCTTATGTGTACACGTTAACCCTAGCCAGGAATTGACCCTCCGGCATAGGATCCGAATTCGATTTTCGTTCTTAAGTTGGTAGCGAACCAACAACATTCATCATTCATTCATGGATATGATACATACATAAAACATAAACATTTGGGCAGGTAATTAAATAAAACATTTCATCATCATTTCTTGCAATAAAGCCTCGTAAATAAACCATTTGATAAGTATTTTATCATTTAAAAGTATAGTAAAGCCCACCTGGACTGTAGACTTTCTCTAAACGATTTCTTCCTACGCCAATCGATCACGTCCGCATCCCACCTTTACATAAAAACTAATTTAGTACGTCGGTCACGTTTTTCAAGAACGTCAAAGTCTAATAAACTTTGATAACCTTCTAGAATAATACTTCGCATCTCTTAACTAACTTAGTACGTCTTTTCATCGAACATCTTAACTTATAACGTCTTGTACATCGATAAAGACGAAATATGATTTATGACCTCATATTAGTCATTTAGGTCAAACGTCGAACATATTTTAACGTCTTTCGATAAAATGATTTCAATTGTGAAATCGTCTCTTGTAAAAGAGATATTCTTCTATTTCTAATACGTCTTACACGTATTAGTATATTTGTTCAACGTATATCATATTTCTAATAGACGTACAACATAATACTGTTCACGTACTAACGTATTTCATACGTTTAGACCTTAATCAACAATTTTGACTTTCATTACCATATATTTCAAAATTATAGACATATATGTCTATCAATACATATAAATCGATTTTCAATCATTTAATCATATGTCTCGACTTTTCACGTTAATCAACAATCATACTTGAATTTATTCCTAAGTATGACTTAACTTTGAACAATACATATTATTTTCACAACATATGTTACTTAACATAACGTTTCAACTTAAACATAATATACCTTATTTTAAAAACGACATAAATTCATAATAGGTCTAAAACATATTTTTGAAACATAACATGTGATTATACATGATAAAATAAATTAAAAACCTTTAATACCCATGACCTAAAATTTCGGTCCTTTTCAATAAATATCACAAAACTTTTCCAAAATTTTTATAAATTCACATAATATACTATATCAACATAGGATCAATAATATGTAATAATATTGATCATAGGCAAATTGTACATTACTAAATTTTACACTATAGTTTTCGGTCACTTTGGAAAACACATCAAACATTTTTTAAAAATTCCAATTAAATTACACAACACATAATCAACATCATGTAACACTAATATATCATAATATCCAACAATTAAAATTCATACATCAACCTACCCATACTTAAGCCTCTCGAAAATTTCCAATATATGATCAAACCATTTTCTAAAATTCTAATAAATTCTTATAGCACTTAATTAAAGCTCTACAACAATAATATGCTATAATATCACTTAAACATGATTTATACATCAACCTATGATCTCCATAAATTTTCGGTAATTATTTATATTACATATGTTTTCCAAAAATTCTAGATAAATCACTATGAGTTCCATTACTAACATATATCATTAATCCATCAACAAATGAATATGTAAGCTTTCAGTCATCACCATTAAATTCAAAGCATGCTTAGCTTGTAATTAATTCATAACATATGATCATACTACATCATAATAAACATCATTAACAAACAACTAAGCATGATAACTATATTCCTCATATTTTTATCATTAATAAACATAAGCATATAATAAAATCAAACGGTTGAAATTCAAAAATTTTAACGTATATAGAAAACTCGTTCGATTCCTAACCTTTTTATCGGCATCGATTATTACGGCTAAGGATTTTACTATCTAGGATTTGGGATATAAATGAAGAACTTCTCTAATTTTTTTTTCAAATGTTCACGGTAATAAGAGGTAGGAAAGAGATGATGTTATGTTAAAGCTAAAATCCTATCACTTAATTGTTAAAGCAAAAAGGAATAAAACAATTAATACACTCTATTCATGCCATACACCTCTCGGTCATACACACAACAATGCAAGACAAAATTAATTTGTGACTCACTCATATAATACATCATATTATGACCTAGTTAATACCCATCACCATCAATAATTAAATGAAACAAAAATCCTCACTTTTGCTCACAAAATGCGTCGGCCTTCATTGCTTCAAAAGGGATGAGTTTTTTTTTTTTTTCTTATACCAATACAAATATCCTAGGCATTAACTACACCCAAGCCATCACCTCCAAAGAGTCCCAACTTTTCTTCCAACCTCATTGTCAACAAAGTTTTCGGTCATACACAAAGCACACAAAACTTCCCACTTGATTCCCTCATTAATGATCTTTTTTATGTGTAGTAATATCCTACTATCACATTTATATTACCACATGGCATAAAGATAGCAAAACTTTATTCAATTACACCTATTGTCACAAAACTCACGGCACTTGTGTAGTATAAGTGCTAAACATTTTATTTTCTTGCTATTAGTAGCTATATAACATAATATAAGTCTTAGATGATAAATTAAATCATAGAAAAAATAATTAAAATTATTTCATGTGTCAAACCCTAATTTTCGAAATTAGGGTTTTCGAAAATAACTAACTTTATTCAATATTTATTCATTAATTATCTAGTATTATTTTAATGATAAATAATGCTCTTATTATATAAAATAATCATAGGAATTTAAATATTATAATTCCTCAATCATTAGACTAAGTTTTCAATTCGTCTCTAAACGTTGACGTTCGAAACGTCTCAAAACGTTAATAATCGAACCATCTCAAAATGTTCGTAATAAAGTCGTAATCACTTTATTCATTCATTTCATTAAAGGAAATTTAATTCTAAGCTTCGTCGCTTAGAAAAATAATAACGTAAAACTAACTATCGACATTTAATCGACGTTAGAATAATACCTTCGAAGGAATAATATAAATTACATTCCTTAATTCACTAATCATTAGTGAATATAATATAAGAATCCTCGTATCATAATTAATCGAAATCAAGCTTCGATAAATTATTATTTCGATTATCGAAATAAAGCCCTAATTAACGATTTTTATTATCGTAATTAAGCTTTAAAAATTCGGAGTATTACAATACCTCTCGAAGTAATCACATGTCCAAGAAAAGAAACTTGTTCCAACCAAAACTCACATTTATGATATTTTGCATACAACTTTTCTTTTCTTAATATTTCCAATACGGTCATGAGATGTTCAACATGTTGCTCTTTATCCCTTGAATACACTAAAATATCATCAATGAACACAATAACAAACCGATCAAGATATGAGTAGAAAACTCGGTTCATTAAGTCCATGAAGACACCTGATGCATTCGAGAGACCAAAAGGTATGACAGTGAATTCAAAATAACCATATCTTGTTCTAAAAGTTGTTTTCGGAATGTCACTCTATTTGATTTTTAGTTGGTGATAACCCGATCTCAAGTCAATCTTCGAGAACACAGTAGCACCTTTAAGCTGATCAAATAAATCTTTAATCCTGGGCAATGGATACTTATTCTTAATCGTCAATCTATTCAGTTCTCGATAATCAACGCACATTCTTAGGGTTCCATCTTTCTTTGTCACAAACAATACCGGAGCACCCCAAGGAGATACACTTCGACGAATAAATTCTTTGCTAAGCATGTTTTGCAACTGAACTTTGAGTTCTTGCAATTCTCTCGGTGCCATTCGGTATGATGCTTTTGAGATTGGTGCTGCTCCAGGTACCAGATCTATTACAAATTCAACTTGACGGTCTGGTGGAATCCCTGGTAACTCCTCAGGAAACACATCTACATATTCCCTTACTACCGGCACTTTCGTGATCTTACTTTTGTCAGATTGTGTTTCCGTCATGGTAACTAAGTACCCATGGCAATTACTTTTTCTTAGCATTTTCATTGCTTTCATTGCACTTATAATCTTTGATGGAGCCTTTGTTCTTACACCATGAAATCAAATTTTTGGCTCTCCAGGACATTGAATCTCCACTTCCCGCTCACGAATGATTCTTACCCATCCAATCCATTCCTATGATTATATCAAAGTCTGGCATGTCTATAGCATGAAGGTCAGCTTCTAGTTCCTTACCCTCTAAATCTATTACTATGCCTTTTATCATCCTAGAAGTTATAATAGTTTTTCCTAAGGAACACTAACTTCTAATGCATCACAATCAACATAGCAAGGCATTTCAAGATTGGAACAAACTTTTGTAGAGATAAATGAATGTGTAGCTCCTGAATCAAATAAAACCAAAGCTGGAGTATTGGACACTTGAAGAATACCTGACATCGTGTCTGCTTCATTCTTGGAATTATCTTCCCCTTGTATCATATCAATGACTCGGGGCTTTACTTTCTTTCCAGGTACTTGTATTTTCTTTTCAGGCTCTCTCATTTTACTTGGGCAATTATATGACACATGCCCTGGTTTTCCGCAAGAATAGCACACATTCTTTCCTAGCCAGCATTCACCTTTATGATTTTTCTTGTATTTTGGGCACTGAGGCTTGTCAGTGCTTGTTGCAGTGTTTTCCGAACCTATCGAAGAACGTGATACTTGTTGCCATCTCTTGCCTGACCGCTCACTTCCACCTTTTCCCGAATTCTCCCTTTTTCTTTTTCCATACGAATCATGTTTCTCATCTTGGATTTCTAGTTGCAAACCACTAGAATTGCTTGTGCTCTTTCAATTACTTCCCTATAATTTGCCAATTTCAAGCCAGCTAATATTCCTCGAATTTCTGGTCGCAACCCTTGCTTAAAACGGCGTGCTTTCTTCTCATCTGTATCAACCAAATACGGTGCAAATCGAGACAATCTATTAAAATTCCTTTCATATTCAACCACTGTCATGTTGCCCTGCTTTAAATTAAGAAATTCAGCTTCTTTCTGTAGTCGATATGATTGAGGGAAATAACGATCCCTAATCAAATCTTTGAAATCATTCCACGTCAAAGCTTGACGTTGTTCAGCAGTCATAGTTCGGGCATGCGACTCCCACCAATAACTTACTTCCTCAACTAGCTGGTATATAGCACATGAAACTTTTTGCTCTTCAGAGCAACCCATCAACTCGAATATTCGCTCAAGAACTCGGATCCATTCCTCTACATTTTCTGGTCTTTCATATCCTTTTAACTTTGGTGGATCCATCCTGTTTGGACTAAAAAGATCACTAATAAAGTCCCTCGCAATCTAACGAGGTCGTCCTAGCGAGCAAGTTGATCCGAGTCTTCTCTCAAGGAAAACTTAACAGGGCGTTACTAAGTTACCACACGAAAGCAATTAAATTCCTAAACACTCTAATCACAAAGGGGTTGATTGATTACCTAGGCGAGGAATTATTAAAGAAAGAAAGACGAATTAACTAGGCGGAAAAAGACTAAGCAAAGAAATTATCTAGACAAGAATAAACCCTAAAGCGAAGAACACATGATCGAAATGATAAACCCTAGGCATGAATCGAATAGATTAAACGGAAGACAAGAATACTTAAGTAAATACCAATATTAATCATAACCCAACATAGAAATCAATAACAATCAAATACGAAAAGACGGAATAAAGCGATAGAAGAAACTTACGAACAAAATTGAACGATGGAATTGATATTCAAAACTTCAGAGTACGAATCCAATAATCCTTACAATAATTCTTCAATCAAAGAAGAAAGAACAATAATTGAAAGCTTGGAAGAGGAAATTGTCTGGAGGAGGCGCACAACGAAAGAAAACGAACACGGAAAAATAATAAAAGGTAGGGTTTCACGTTTAAAAGAACATATATATAGCACTCGCAAAATAACGCCCAACGCCGGACGCGAGCCCAGCGTCGGACGCGCGCGTTCACAAACAAAGCGGAACGCGAACAGCCCAACGCCGGACTCACTCCAACGCCGGACTCGTACGCTCTCGGATAGAGGAGCCACGGACGCGAGGAGGCGCCAGACGCATCGACCTCCTGGATGTTCTTCAATTCATGTCAAGCGTCGGATGCAATGCAGCGCCAGACGTGGGAGTCCTCTGGAGTGTTCGGCTTCAACGCCCAGCGCCGGACATGCATGGGCGTCCTGCGCCGGACGCAGGCCAGCGCCGGACGCGGGCGGTGTTTGAACTGGAACCCAGCACCGGACGGGATGTCAGCGCCGGACGCGGGTCTTCATTTCTCTTCCTCGCGACGCGATGCGCACCCAGCGCCGGCTACGCCAAGTCAGGCGCTTGGGTGCACTCTTTATGCACGAAATGCTATAAACTTGAACATTCCCTACACAAAACCAAAACGAGCCTGATTCCAATAATAGATATTCAATTATAACCAAATAGGAATCAAATCGTCAAAAACAAACAAAGAAAAACCAAACAAAAACATGCAAAACAACTCCCCCACACTTAACTCTTTGCTTGTCCTCGAGCAAACTTTAGTTTCTTGAAAAGAATGGTACACATAGAATCAATACTTCAAATAGAATCAATCACATATTCACATCCTTTCAATGCATCTTAATAATATAATTCTCAATATAATGATCCTCATTTATCAATCCAAACATGTGACTTATCATAGAATAGCTGTGCTTCGACTCAACATGATTTTAGAAATCAATATACAACTTATATGGTTCTCTTTCATGTAAGATATCCCAATGACAAAAATAAATAAAACTTGTGGAACTTAAAACCGATTATAGAACAATAATCGTTAGGTGGAACCTTCAAGTTGTACACTCGAGTATCCTAACGTAGATATCTATACCCATAGCATAGAGTCTCCATTCGAGAGACAACACAAGCAAGAGGGGTAGAGCCCCTTATTCGAATTTTAAGCCCACTTATTTCACAACAATGATTTTCTTTTTCTTTTTCTTTTCTCTTTTTTTTTTGAAAGATCATGCAAGAAAAGGGTTCCATTTACGAAGCATATGACAACCGATCACACACCTTGTCTAATCACAGCTTCCTAATTATGTCTCACAGTTCAAATTGACACCTAAGTTTCATCAAACTAAAAACCATATACCAAGATGCAATGAAATTCAGATCAAAACACAGTTAATTCAACTTAAAGCATAATTCTTCATACACCATTGATTTCAAGAAAATAAAATCATCTCTAATCCAAACAAAGAGTTAAGAAACGACAAAACACAAAAACGGCAGAAAACAAGCAAACCAAACCAAACGGAAAGAAACCCCCCACACTTAAAACAGGCAAGGTCCTCATTGCAGATAAATATATAAGAGAAAGGTAGAGGAGACTTCCCTGAAAGCGAAGAAACGGAACGACGGGGGATCAAACATAAGATAAAACCTACAAAAAAACAAACAAAGAGAAGCAAAACAACGAAAACGAAACGACACACAAACAAAAAGGAAAAACACATACGCTCCAATAGTGAAGAATCACTATTGGTCGGACGGCGGTGGTGGAGGAGGAGCGCCATGAAATGTAGTCCACGTATTCCAGTGAGCCTCAAGAGCAGCCATGCACTGATTCTGCTCAATCATCTGCTGGTTATACATATTCCAGCGCTGGTTCTGCTTATGCCACAATTGATTCTGTCTGTCAAGACGTTGATTTTGCTGATCAAATCGAGAATATATGTCTTGATGAAACTCTGTCCAGTGGCCGGCCAATTCACTCCTAAACTGACCTAACTCCTCACGTATGGAATTATACCCTTGACCCATTGCATAATGCTGAGAAGGGGACTATGGATGATTTGGATCGGCGTCGCTCTGAATGGGCTCTATATCCCCTCCTGCATCGGTATGTTGGTCGCCTTCATCATCGGATGGAACAATGGTATCAAAGATGACCATATCACCCAAAGGTGATTGAGATGGTCCTGCACTTGCTGCTTGGGCTGCTTGGGCATCCTGGGCTTCCGCGTATTGCACAAGCATATATCTCTTCACGCAATTCCTCAAATTATGAGGTACCAGAGTAGTCTCGTTATATGCAAAAGGAGCGCCTCGAAGCTCGCTAAGATCAATCATCTTAGGTCGTATCTGATCTTGCCCAGGAACAGGTCGTCCATCATTATTAATGATCCCTAAGTGCACTGACAAACTAGTAGGGATTTGACATAATGTTGGCCGACATTTCTTACGTCGCTGCACCAGCTGCAAGTGTTCACATATGAAGAATGTCGGCGAAACCTTTGTCTTCTTTACCGCGCATGTGAGTAAGAAGACCTCAGCAGTATTGACCTTGTTGGTCTGCTCATTGCCGAAAACATTGAATGCGATAAATTTATGGACCATTGCCAATGCTGCATCCTTGATGAATCCACTCGGCATTCCAACTGATGACCAGTTATTAAACCCTGATAATTCCTGCCAAGCCTCTCTAACATTTCATGAATGGGGTACACCACGTGCACCAGGATTCGGAAATCCAAACACCCCCTTCATAATACGAGGTGTTACAACATACTCTTGCCCCAACAGACGGCAAGACAAAGAATCAGATTCATCATCAATACTCATCATACAATAGAATTCAA
Source organism: Salvia rosmarinus (assembly GCA_036937905.1). Classification (NCBI taxonomy): domain Eukaryota; kingdom Viridiplantae; phylum Streptophyta; class Magnoliopsida; order Lamiales; family Lamiaceae; genus Salvia; species Salvia rosmarinus. Next base: position 189,930 of record JAODLM010000612.1, read on the forward strand.
TCAATAACGGGTTGTAACCAGGTAAATCCATTATAGCATATTGTAGCAATCCCAAATTCTTCAAATGTTTCTTAACCCTATCCTCAAGACCTAAACTTTGCAGCAATTGCCAATTGAATTGACGCGGATGAGTGATATCTTGAAATGCAAATCGTCGATAATGTGTACCTTCCACCGGATTATAAATAGGGAAAGTGGTTGAGTACATTATGCTGATATCCTCCTCTGGTTCCTCCATAGGAACATCGTTGGCTTGAGGATGACGGGAACTGGACCCGGCAGCATTCTTAGTCCGAACCATATTGATACACGTGCAAGAGGACACTGGACGAATGAAAGGGGGCTGGCACTGGAGGGAAACGCTGGATTGGGTTAAACGAGGTGCTTGGGCGAAGCGTTGGATTGAGTCTAGTGCCGGACGGAGATTGGCGATTGGGCGTGAGGCGCGCGACACTTGAGCAGCTTCGGACTGAGTCAAGCACCGGACGGAGAATGGCGCTGGGGCACGAGGCGAGAGCTGAGTAAGGTAGCGTCGGATTGAACGTCAGCGGTGGACGGAAAATGGCACTTGGGGAGCGGTGTGCGGCGCTGGAGGGTAGCGCCGGACGGAGGAATGGCTGAGGGCGTGCGGCGCTGGCTGTGGATGAGGTACCGAACGTAGAAGATTGAGAAGGCACGGTGGAGGCGCCGATAAGAGGCACCTGACGGATGTACCTTTGGACGGAGGAAGCTCGATTTGGGAGAAGGCGGCGCTAAAGGAAAACAACGAAAGAGTGAGAGTGAGAAACCCTAACTCAAGCAATGTATATATATATATATATATATATATATATATATATATATATATATATAATATATAATTAAAATGGACCCAACGCGGTTTCATGGCGTCCGACGCTGGTCACCACACCTTTCTCTTTTTTTTTTTTTTTTTCACCAACGCCGGTTTCGCGCGTCCGTATTGAGGTGAGCTTGTTGCCCATTTCTTTTGATTCGTACCCCAGCGCCGGTTTGGGTGCGTCCGGCCCTGTGGTACCTCCCTGGACGTGAATTCGAAAATTTCACAGCGTCGGTTTGCTTGAGTCCGGCGCTTGGATACTTTTCGGCTCGATGTTCCATGCTTCGTCTTTTACGATCCATATTCTCATTCTAGGTAAAATAACTCATCATCCTGCACCACACAAAAAAAGATAAAAACACAAACAAAAACAAAACGGAAAGAAAAATGAACAAAACAGAAAGAAACGTGGTTGCCTCCCACGAAGCGCTTGTTTATTGTCGTAAGCTTGACAAAAATTGATCAGATGGACGGAGGATCGCAAACATGGATTGATTCCACCATTACGCTAGACAGATCTCCTTCAAAGTATGGTTTTACTCTATGGCCATTAACAAGGAACGACTCAACACTTCCTTCTTTCACGAGGCTCACCGATCCATAAGGAAACACTTCTTTAATAACAAAAGGTCCACTCCAACGGGATTTAAGCTTTCTGGGAAATAACTTCAAACGAGAGTTGAACAATAAAACCTTCATTCCAGGCTTCAAATCCTTATGCACGATTCGACAATCATGAAGCTTTTTGACTTTATCTTTATCAACACGTGCATTCTCATAGGCTTCGTTACGGATCTCGTCTAATTCGGACATTTGGAGTGAACGATGCTCTAAGTCTTTAGAGAGATCAAAGTTCGAAGTCTTGATGGCCCAATATGCCTTATGTTCAACCTCCACAGGCAAGTGACACGCCTTCCCATACATAAGATGGTATGGGCTCATTCCAAAGATGCTCTTGTACGCGGTACGATATGCCCAGAGAGCGACAGTCAGTTTGTTTGCCCAATCTTTTCTTGAGGGCTGCACGGTCTTCTCGAGGATGCCCTTGATTTGTCGGTTGCTAGTTTCGGCCTGACCTGACGTCTGTGAGTGGTAAGGGGTGGTGATCTTGTGCGTGATTCCATTCTTTTTCATTAGTTTCTCGAGCGACTTATTGCGTGCTGCTTCCGCCATCACTAATGATTGCTCGTGGAAATCCAAACCTGCATAAGATGTTCTCCTGATTGTAACACCGTGTGTGCAGTCTTTTGTCCTCCAAAATGTCCACCACAATGAGCTTGATGACACATCTCAAGGACCTTGGTGTGCTCCTCATCTGGGATACATCGACAGATCACCTCATCCCTCCCTAACTTGAAAAGATAGGGATCCTCCCAATAATATTGCCTGCACAGAGAAAGAAAACGCTTCCTCTCCTGGGAGGTAAGGTCTGGCCTTCACTCACCACATGCTAGATAATTAACAATGTCGAGATACCAAGGCATAGAAGAGGCACTATAAGCATGCTCATAAGGGAAGGACTCTGTGATGGGACCTACGAGGGCGGGAAGGGGACTATCTAATCGAGACAAATGATCTGCAACGACATTCTCACTACCTTTCCTATCCCGAATCTCTAAGTCAAATTCTTGCAATAAGAGCACCCATCTAATAAGTCTAGGCTTGGCCTGGGGTTTGGTCAACAAATATCGAAGGGCAGCGTGGTCACTATGTATTATTACTCTAGAACCAATGATACGAAACTTATCAAGAGCAAAAATCACAGCAATCATCTTTTTTTTCAGTGGTTGTATAATTTACTTGAGTAGGATTAAGAGTTAAGCTTGCATAGTAAATCACACGCAACATTTTATCAACCCGTTGACCTAGGACAGCTCCTACAGCAGAATTAGAAGCATCACACATGATTTCAAATGGAAGAGACCAGTTAGGACCGACAACGACAGGGGCACTACTCAATCTCTCCTTCAACATAGTAAAAGCATTTAGGCAGTTATTATCAAAATGAAAAGGAGAATCATGAGCTAACAGACGACAGAGGGGTTAACATATCTTGGAAAAGTCCTTAATGAAACGACGGTAAAAACCAGCGTGACCCAAGAAACTCCTTATTCCTTTAACATCCTTTGGTGGGGGTAATTTTTCAATCACCTCCACTTTAGCTCTATCAACCTCTATCCCCGACTAGACACGACGTGTCCCAACACAATGCCACTACGGACCATAAAATGACTTTTCTCCCAACTTGAGTAAGGTCAGATTCCACACAACGACTAAGTACACGCTCAATCTTTTCTAAACAACATCAAATGAGGATCCAAACACGGAAAAATCATCCATAAAGATCTCTACAAAGTCTCTTATCATGTCGAAAAAGATGACATCATACATCATTGAAAGTATCCGGAGCATTGCGAGTCTCGAATGGCATCCTTCAAAAGCATATGTTCCAAATGGGCTCGTGAATGCGGTCTTGGCTTGATCCGCGGGTCTATAGCAATCTGGTAGTAACGACAAGCCATCAAGAAAACAATAAAATTCATTACCACCAACTTATCTAACATTTGGTCAATGAAAGGAAGGAAAATGATCCTTTTGGTGGAAGCATTAAGCTTAGATAGTCGATGCACATCCGCTATCCAAAGGACGGGTCTCGTGGGTACCAACTCCTTTCTCTCGTTAAGTACTACTGTTATTCCTCATTTTTTCGGCACGACGTGGACTGGACTGACCCATTCGCTGTCAGCAATTGGAAAGATGATTCCTTCGCTAGCGCCTTTAAGATCTCCTTCTTCACTACCTCACCGAGCACGGGTTAAGTCTCCGTTGTCCATCCTTCTTCGCACCTCCCATCTTCAAGCTGTATCTTATGCATGCACATGGCAGGATTGATTCCTCGGATATCTGCCAAATTCCACCCGAAAGCAAGCTTATGTTGTTTCAACACGGAAACCAACATAGATTGTTGGTACTCAGTGAGTTTAACAGAGATGATCACGGGCTTGTGCTCATCATCCTCGAGGAAGACATACTTCAAATTCTTGGGGAGCTCCTTCAACTCTAACTTCTCGGTTTCAGGTGGAGTCTCATTTTCCTCTTTTATCAGTTTTTCAAACTCGGATTCCAACATGAGCCTTTCTTCCATGTCTGCAGATCCCTCGTATACTTCCTCCACTCTGTGATCCTGCACAAAAGAAATCTCGGCCAAGGCATCACTCGAGTCTATAAAAGAACAATTTTCAATTGAATTAATTGATGGCATGACCTTATTATTATGCACAGAAAATGACATTGTTTCCCTAGGACGGTCATCCTAATATTTCCATTTTTCACATCAATCAAGGTATTAGTAGTGGCCATCAAAGGTCGCCCTAATAGCAGTGTATGGTCTCGATCATTTTCATGCACATCGCCTATCTCTAACACCACAAAATCCACAGGTACAATCAGGCCACCTACATGTACAAGATCCTCTACAATTCCCCTAGGGTAGCGGACAGAACGATCGGCTAATTGTAGACTCATACCAGTAGGTTTCAACTCTCCTAATTCTAATTGCTTAAAAATAGAGTAAGGCATAAGATTAATACCAGCTCCTAAATCTAGCTTACCTGTTGCATCCTTACCATTTCCCAAAGCAATTGTGATGACGAAGCTACCTGGATCCCGTTGTTTGCGTGGAAGTGGTTGCTGCATAATGGAGCTGGCCACCTCAGATACCATCACAGATTCATTGTTGACAAACCTCCTCTTCTTTGATGCAAGTTCCTCGAAGAACTTAACATAGGCATGAACATTGCGGATCACATCCAATAGCGGCAGATTCACATTAACCTTGGAAAGCATTTTGTAGAAATCTGAAAACTGCCGCTCTTGCTTCTCATTTTTCAATCGGCTCGGGAATGGCACTGAAGGCTTATAACGGTTTGTCGTCTTGTGTAACTGCACTGTCGGTTGTTCCTCCTCAGTCACTTTCTCCTCCACTCTCTCTTTTTCAACAACCACTCTATCCTCCACTATATGTTCCTCCACGATCTTTGGGAGTTGCATCTTATTATCCACTTTCTTCCCACTTTGGAGAACAGTTACTGCTTGAGCTTGGTGTGGCTGGAGCCCATGTCCCGGTATCCTCCATGTCTGTTGTTGCTGCTATATTTCGTTGACAACACCAGAGATCTGCCCGATCGTACTCTCAAGACGCTTAATGGTCGCATCTTTTGCTTCCCTTGCTAACTTACTCTCTTGCATAAATGCGGCCAAACTATCCTCCATGGATGATTTCGGAGGAGCATGTTGCCGCGGTGGAGGTTGGTAAGGTTCTTGAGGTACGGCCGCGAGGCGGCGGCGTGGGTAAGGATACTGAGGCGGCGGTGGTTGCTGCTGGTAAGGATACTACGGGTAAGACGGATGTCGATATGACTGCTGTGGATACCGACATCGCGACCATAAACTTCTTTGCTTGGCCGTAATCTTTGGGTACATGTCTTCTGCGGCGAATGCTTGACGGTGCGGGAGGGCGTCGAGTCTGTTGGTTTGAACCCGAACCCTGACCTTGGCTCTGATTCTTCCATCGCGAGTTGTACTGCGGCTGGTTTTGCTCATAGGTCGGCCTCGGCTCATAAGGCTACCGAGGCGGAAAACCTTGCATAGAATAGACCTCTACTCCGCCTTCATATATGGGTGCTCCCATAGTAGGACAAATATCTGCTGTATGTCCTATTTCCATGCAAATTCCACAAGGATGCTTAGAAATCACGAGGAGGTCGACGAACTCTGCGAAGAGGCAACGAACTCACAGGGGTGGTGAAGGAACTCAGCCCTCTTTAGATTCATCTCGTTCATCTCTCTCATAAGTTGCACCATCTGCCTCGTTAATTCCTATCCTGTCTCCACGGAGTTGACAGAAGACCGATGCGTACTAGATGCCTTCTGCAGGGAGTTGCTCGCCATGACATCAAAGATCTCGTCAAGAGCCTCGGCTGTGATATGAGCTATGTTGCCCCCTGCCGCGTCGTCAGCTTTTTCCTGATCGGATTTAAGGATCTCGTCATAGAAAAATGGCACAAAAGAACCAACGGGAAGAAGTGATGTGAGCATTGCCTCTGAAGCTCTTTGAATCTTTCTCTTGCTTCATGAAACGGCTCATCCAGTTCCTGCTTGAACGTCATAATCTTTGATCGAAGATCTTTGGTCTTCTGCTGCGGATAGAACCTCAACATGAATTGCTCTACCACGTTGTTCCAATTTGCTAGAGAGTCGGCAGGAAAGCTCATAAGCCAAGACTTGGCTTTATCTTTAAGAGCATAAGAGAAACAACGCATCTTCAACTGTTCCTCATTCAGGCCAAACAGAGGAACGATTGCACCACTTGATTATAGTCTCGATGAAGCTTAAGGCGTCCTCATTCGCCATGCCATGAAAAGTGGGAATGAGGTTGAAATGGTTTAGCTTCAACTCATACGCACGCGTGCACGGGCACAACACGATAGGGTTTGTGGTCTCCCTATCTTAGGGCGAAGTAATCCCCATCGAGCGAGGCGGCGTTCACGTCATGATTGTTATTCATATTGTCATGATTGTTGTTTCACGGTCACCCATAATCCTCGGTGGAGATTCTTCAAACAATAAATTCTCGTGGTAGTAAATCCTCCTTCAAGCGTGAGAACCGTCCTCACGTAGCTATCAAAATCGGAGTGATCAAACTCCGCCACACTAAGCGATCGCGGTTTCCTTGGCTTGCGAGTATACTTCAACGGGATGCCAATCTAGGAGTTAGACTTGGCGTCCTGCATACACAACACTTAACAAGCGAGATGAAACACAATGCGGTACAAAATAAGAAAGGCGAGGAGAAAAATAAAAGCGAAAAACATGCAACATTAATAAAGCGCCTAAAGTTGTCCCGAAACGGCACCAAAATTTGTTTGGACTAAAAGATCACTAATAAAGTCCTCGCAATCTAACGAGGTCGTCCTAGCGAGCAAGTTGATCCGAGTCGCTCTCAAGGAAAACTTAATGCGGTGCTACTAAGTCACCACACGAAAGCAATTAAATTCCTAAACACTCTAATCACAAAGGGGTTGATTGATTACCTGGCGAGGAATTATTAAAGAAAGAAAGAAGAATTAACTAGGCGGAAAAAGACTAAACAAAGAAATTATCTGACAAGAATAAACCCTAAAGCGAAGAACACATGATCAAAATGATTAACCCTAGGCATGAATCGAATAGATTAAGCGGAAGACAAGAATACTTAAGTAAATACCAATATTAATCATAACCCAACGAGAAATCAATAACAATCAAATACGAAAAGACGGAATAAAGCGATAGAATAAACTTACGAACAAAATCGAACAATGGAATTGATATTCAAAACTTCAGAGTATGAATCCAATAATTCTTCAATCAAAGAAGAAAGAAAGAACAATAATTGAAAGCTTGGAAGAAGGAAATTGTCTGGAGGAGGCGCACAGCGAAAGAAAACGAAGACGGAAAAATAATAAAGAGGTAGGGTTTCACGTTTAAAATAACATATATATAGCACCCGCAAAATAACGCGCAGCGCCGGATGCGAGCCCGGACCGACGCGCGTCGTTCACAAACAAAGCGGAACGTGAGCAGCCCAGCGCCGGACTCACGCCAACGCCGAACTCGCACGCTCTCGGATAGGGAACCAGCCGACGCGAGGAGGCGCCGGACGCATCGACCTCCTGGATGTTCTTCAATTCATGTGAGCGCGGACCTGTCTGACGCCGGACGCGGGAGTCCTCTGGAGTGTTCGGCTTCAACGCCGGACGCGTTCCCGCACCGGAGGCGGGCGCTCTCGGGACGATTCATGCATGGGCATCCAGCGCCGGACGTAGGCCAGACGCGGGCGGTGTCTGAACTGGAACCCAGCGCCGAACTGGATGTCAGCGCCGGACGCGGGTCTTCATTTCTCTTCCTCGCGACGCGATGCGTACCCAGCGCCGGCTACACCGAGTCCGGTGCTTGGGTGCGCTCTTTATGCACGAAATGCTATAAACATGAACATTCCCTACACAATACCAAAACGAGTATGATTCCAATAATAGATATTCAATTATAACCAAATAGGAATCAAATCGTCAAAAACAAACAAAGAAAAACCAAACAAAAACATGCGAAACACATCCTTCTAAACTGATCAATAATTTCATAAGTTCTCGGTTGGGTATTCACGCCCACACCTCGATTTGCTTGTTGCTGCATAAACCCTTGCAGCGCTTGTACAAACTGAGTAAAATCTACACCATTATCTGGGGTTTGTGGCCCATTTTCTTGGCCCGGATTATGTGTTGGCGGCATACTTCAATTTCTAAATCAAAGATACAAGTCATTTACTTTCAGGCCTACAGGTTATATTTCGAGGACTTCTTTCTCATAACATGAAAATAATTTATTTACTTTCTTTCTCATAGCGTAACACATATTTCTTAACTTGAATACTAAATTTTAAAAGTTAAGAAACACTTCATAGAACTTTCATCTTTAACTTTATAAAGAATGTGTCGGGAAACTATATAAATCTTTAATTCGTATCAAGCACAACAAATCAATATACTTTGTCCCTTGTGGACAAATTAATTCAAACTTTGTCCCTTGTGGACAATTCTTAGCCTTTCTCATTGCTTTTGATACGAAAACTTTCAAACATTATCCCGACACAATCTTTCTTTTCATTTCACTTGATTGCATACTCACATCATAACTTTGGAAAAACAATTAAACATTTTTCATAAACATAAATTACCTAAGAGTCGACGTTGAGCAACGGTAATGACCCACACATTCTCTCTTCTCAATCAAAAGTTCAAAATCTTTCAAACACATATAATACGTTCATACTATTAGAAACTCTACAGGAATGTAAACCTTGCTCTGATACCAAACTGTAATGCCCCCATTCTTGTAACAGAGACATTACTAAAATCTTTATATCTATAACTTTTATAGAAAATATAATAATGATATTAGTAGCTAAATATAAGCAGCGTGAGGTAAAATTGACGAACTGACGGCATATACCACAGAAATACGTATATACCAACCTGAAACAACAACACCAACAAAGCAACAACAACCATGACAATAACAATTAGGACACAAACCCTCAACAAAATATATATAAGTACTCATTAAACGTCATTGCATTTCAAACATAGTTTTCGTCAAAACCGCTTAAGTTTGTTCTCGGACACTCGAGTACTAGTATAGTTTGAAATATATTTACATAAAACATGATCCCGAGAGAATGTATGTGTGGAGCTCATTCCATCAAGATCAATCGCCAACTTCTCGACTGAAACATATATCAAAATAGGGGATGTGAGCATGCGAACATACTCGATGGGAATACACGCAAGTAGTTATAACTAATTGCGTAATGCACACAACATAATGAACTCTTCTTTAGCGCTACCCTTGTGGGTACACATTATTTATCGCGTTGGGTAGCCGCCTGGGCGAGGGTACTTTTCTTTAACATTCTACCCCTCATGGGCCTCGCCGAGTGTGGGTCACTACACGAGGCCCGGCCTCCCGGTGAGATCACTACACTAGGCCCTTGTGAGCCTCCCCAGTGTAGGTCACTACACCAAGCCCCGACCTCCTCGAGGGTAGGTCACTACACTAGCCCCTTATGGGTCACTTTGCTAGCTCACATGCATGCACAAAACACAACAATGATTATAACCATATAACGTACTTACAGATATAGTAAACCTCACCTCGTGTAGATGTTTCAAAATAAAACTCTTGTTTGGTTGTCCGTCCTTGAGCTTCGGATGTCACGCCACCTAGCACTTTAAAATTACTCTTAACTAAGTTTCATATGTCCAATTAAGTATATTAGACACATCAACGTGCGTAAACCGCTTAATCTTAACCATAAACCAACAATACCCTTTTTAACATAACGTATGTTCAACATGAAAAATCGCATAAGACGTCATCAAAGATCATTAATCAGCCATCAAAACTTAAATATCAAAACTTTAGCATCAAAACCAAATTTCGACGTCAAACTAAATTTTACAAGTTTTGAATACGTCGGCGAAAAATCCTAATAAATCATTTTAAGCTTTATTCATATCATAGAATCAAAATATGAACTCAAAAGATCAAATAAAATCAAAATCCAACATTATAAGAGCTAGGGTTTTCGCCAAAAGGGTTTCGACACAAGTTCGATTTCAAATGTTTTCTTGTTCAAAACATATATATATCAATCCAACAACACATATATGAACAAATATCAAGTATATAAACAACATAAATTCAAGGTCAAGGCCTTCAACATTTTCGAAAATAATCAAATTCCAAAGAATGAACATATGCTCAAAAATTCAACGTTAAACAAATTATCGGCGACTAACCTAACATAATATTAAGAAATTATCAAACAACAACATATCATCTTCATAATCATCAAGAGGACCGAAAATCCATCATGCTCAAAGGTTCATATTTTTAAATTTTTCAAACCATAGATGTGTTCTAGAGATTGAATTATACCTGAATTCGAAGACGGATCGAAAATTTAACGGTTGGATATTGAAAATTTTGAGCTTGAAACTTTCAAAAATTTTAGTGTGCGTAGTTTGTGTGAAGCACGAAATTTATGAAAAAAATGATGAAAATGATGAATAGTTGCCTATTTATAAAATCCACAAATTTTTCTTTTATTTTACAAATTATTTAATATGGTGATTATTCACCATATCTAGAGAATTCTACAATTCTCTACATATTTTAGCAAAATTACATATATGTACATATATATCTATTTTATTACTTCTTCACAAATTTTTACTCTAATGCATATCAAATAAATGTTCTATTCGATTCTTATATCCAAATCACTTAATATCATCAATTAATGATCAATGCATAAAAATTAAACTTTCATTCTATAATCATAATTATAAATTACTAAAGTTTTAAAATTATAATATCAAACTTTACATTTTTCGCTAGGTCGATCCTCGCTCTTAGTAGAACAACACAGTAAAACGCTCAAAACTCAATTTTATTAGTTCATAATTTAAAAAAAATCATATTTAAATATATATATATCATTCTTTAAGAAAAATTTGAGGTATTACAAACCCCTCCTCGCCTCTTTCCCAATGGCCAACCCTCCCTCCCATTTTCCCGTGACCAACCCTCCTCTCCCTGTTTCATGCCAACCCCATCCATTCCCTCCGTGAGAAAACTATAACGCCGTCAGACACATCGATCGAGCCCACTTCTCGTGTCCAATACTAATCAACTTATTATATGCATTAGGACTTAATCTATTGATGATGTTCATAGAACGATTATACTCAGCTTCATCGTACGTATATGCAGCTCTTTTGTACATCTTTAACAGCTTCGAATTTTTTTCCCAAAACTCTTAATATGTCCGAGCAAATGGTAATAGCATATATCGTGAGTGGCATTAGGAAACTCACTCCTAACAGCATTAGCAATGGAGACATGCTGGTCAGAAACAATCAAGAGAGGATCAATATTACCATACACAAATCGAACCTTCGAGAGGAACCACTTCCACGCTAAATCATTTTCGATGGTCCAACACCATATGCCAACGGAAAAACTTGCTCGTTGGCGTCTTTCGTCATTGCAACGAATAAAATACTCATATTCTTGCCCTTGAGATGAGTACCGTCGACTACGATCACAGGTCTAAGAGAAAAATAGAATGGACCAATAGAAGCTCCGAGAGCAACAAAAACACTGTACGAATCTACCATCAGCCCATACTTCAAAATCATAGATAGTGCTCGGATTCGCTTGATTCAACATATAGAGGTATTGAGGTAGTAGACGAAACGACTCTTCATGTAGGCCGTATATCATCCCAATCCCAATATTCCGTGCTCGCAAAGTGACATTGTATTTGATACTAATACCAAATTCATCATAGCTCGCCATAATGGACCTCGCCTAGGATCTCACCATCATCTCAGTATTTTTCGTGCTACATACGATGCAACCACCTTCGAATGTGCCTTTATCCGTGCAACTCATCCCAACTCGCGGTCACATGTATGTTCATGTAATACCCTGAAGTTTTAAAGCTTAATTACGATAATAAAAATTCGTAAAATAGGGTTTCGCCGCGATAATTGAATTAGTAACTTATCGAATATTGATTTCGACTAATTATGATATAATGAATTCTGTATCATATTCACTAACGATTAGTGAATCAAGTAATATAGTTATATAATTCTTTCGGCAGTAATATTTTAACGTCGATTGAATATCGAAAGTTAATATTACGTGAATTTTTCTAAGTAATGAAGCTTAGAATTAAATTTCCTTACTAATGAAATGAATTAATAAAGTCATTACGACTTTATTACGACTATTTTGAAATGGGTCGATTATGAACGTTTTGAGTTGTTTCAAACGTCAACGTTTAGAGATGATTAGAAAATTGAGTCTAATGATCAAGGAATTATAATATTTAAATTCCTATGATTATTTTATGTAATAAGAGTATTAATTAGCATTAAAACAATGCTAGAGAATTAAGGAATAATTAAGGAATAAAATGTGTAATTTTTGAAAACCCTAATTTCGAAAATTAGGGTTTTCACACATGGATCATCTTAATTATTTTCCTATGATATAATTTATCATCTAAGACATATATTATGCTATATATCAATAAATAGCAAGAAAATCAAATGTTGGGCACTAAAACACAAAACTGCCGTGAACTAGTGTGATGTTTTGTAACATGAATGAATTTTGTTATCTTCCAACAATTATATGAACCAAGTGGGATAGATTACACACTAACCAAGATAGTAAATGGATTGATCAAGTGGATGTGTGTTGCTTTGATAAAGTGGACGTGTAGTTTGATAATTAAGGTGAGACGAACTCTTAAAACTCTTCTTTGACTATTATTGCATTTGGCAATGTGTAGAGACTGTATGTGTAGTATAAGACAAGATTTAGTAACTCCTCCTTTGTATTTGAGAGAGAAACCGACGGCAATGAGTGATAAGGCAAAGGATAATTTATTCCATGCATTTACTTTGTGTAAATGGTGATGTATTAAAGTGTTGTGAGTCACCAAATTAGTCTTGCATGAATTAAGTGTGTAGCGTGATATTGTTGACTCAATGAAGAAAAGAAGGAATAAAATAAAATTCATCCTTTACACCTTGTGATGGTCGACGGTTGTTGATCAAAAGAAATAGGATGTTTGTTTCATTCAATAAAATTTGTGTAAGATGCATTTACTATGACGACATATTAGAAGAGTGAGTCATAAAGAAAAATTTAAAAGTCTTGTTTGTATTGTGTAAGAGAGAGAGAGCCGAGAGTGAAGGGAATAGATTTGAGTATGTATTATTTTTACTTAAGTACATAAGTGTTAAGACATCAAACAAAATATCACTTCTCTTCCTAAAACTTGAAACTGCCGTGAGCTTGAGAAAGAAAAGCTTGGAGTGTTATCCATTTTAATAGCCCTAAACCTTGATATAAAAATACCTACACCAAAAATCAAAGCCGGTAAAAAGGTTAGGAATTTAACGAGCTTTATATATATATGTTAAAATTTTCGGTATCCAACCATTAGTTTTTAATATATACATGCTTATGTTTAAATGCTAAAAAAATGAGAAATGATATATTAGTGTTTAGTTGTTTATTAATAATTCTTATTATGATGTATATGATTTATATGTCATGATCTAATTACAAATTAAGCATGCTATGATTTAATAGAAATACTTGAAAATTTTAATGTTCTTATGTTAATGGATTAATGAGATGGATGATAGTTAAGCTTATTGTGATTTACTAGCAATTTTTGGAAATTATATGCAATATATTTAATATTGCCGAAATTGATTGGAGATCATGTGTTAAGAATTAAATTAAAAGTTAAGCATAATTTGAATCTAATGGTAATGACCGAGAGCTCTATATTCATTGTTGGTAAGTTAATGATCTATGATGATTATAGAACTCATAGTTAATTGGTTGTAATTTATGGAAATCCTATGTAATTTAATTGAAACTACCGAAAATGGTTGGAGAGTGTAGGTTGATGTATAATTCATGTTTAAGTGATATAATAACATATTAATGTTGTAGAGCCCTAATTTAGTACTACATGAATTTATTGGATTTTTAGAAAATAGTATGATCATACTCTTGAAATTTTCGAGAACTACAATGCTTGGTACATTAATTTGAGAGTTGAAATTGTTAGATATTTTGATAAATTATTGTTATATGATAATGTTCAGGCATTGTGAAATTTTATTGAAATTTTGGAAAAATGTTTGGGTATGTTTGTGTAAAAATCGAGAACTATATAGTGTAGGAAATGATGTCCAATTTTCCTATAGCTAATGTTAATACATATTATATGTTTAGAAAATATTTTAGACCTATTGAGAATTTATGGATTTTAGAAACATAGTATACTATGTTTACGGTAAACGTTATATTAAATGACGTTAGATGTGAAAATAATATGTAAGGTACAAGTTAGATCATACTTGAGTAAAGTATTGATCATGTTTATCGATTTACGTGAAAATCAAGAATTAGGGTTATTTGATAAGAAATCGATTTAAAATAGATTTATAAAGAAATTGATTAACAAATACGTGAATAATTCGAAAGGTATGTTAAAAAAGTAAAAACGTGGACTTAGGTCTAAACGTATGAAATACGTTGAATAAATACATTAATACGCTTAAAACGTATTAAATTTATAAGAATATCTCATTGAGAGAAAAGATTTCACAATTGAAATCATTTTATCGAAAGATGTTGGTATGAGTTCAACGTTTAACCTAAATGGTTAATAAGAGACCGTAGATTATATTACGCCTCTATCGAACGAGAAGTTATTAGATGAGATACGCGATGAAACGACGTATTAAATTAGTTAAGGAATCGAAGCATTATATTAGAAAGTTATCAAAGTTTATTAAACTTTGAAAATCTCAAACACGTGACCGACGTACTAAAATAGTTTTTACGTAAAGGTTGGGCGCGGACGTGAGCAAGCGACGTAAAAGAAATCATATTTTGAGAATCGACGATCCGGTGGGCTTTACTATAGTTAAAATGATAAATGCTTATCAAATGTTTTATTTACGATGCTTTATTCGCAAGAAATGATGATGAAATGATTTATTTAATTACCGCCCAAAATATTTATGTTTTATGTATGTATCCTATCCATGATCGAATGATGCATATTGTTGGGTAGCTCCCACTTATGAAATGTTTGAATTGCATCCTTGTAAGCACCCACAAGGATGATTGAGAATTCAGATCCCATCTTGGGAGTGGCAAGGATTTTGTGCACTATTTTGTAACGTGTCTTTGAAGGGTGCTCGGCGGTCACGGCGTCCGTGGGAGAGGCCTCCTCTCCGCGGGATGATTTATGAGACGACTTATGAGATGATTTATGAGACGAGATATGAGAAATGAAAGGAAATGGATATGGATCATACATACAAGGAAAATGCATGGCAAGCGATGATTTATGAAAATGATGAAATGTTTTAGTAAGCACAGGGCCTTTCAAATAAAACCCTTGTGTCTTACCATGATGGGCGAAGGTAATTTAAAATTTGATAAAATGATTTGGCATGAGTCCACTGAGTGCATTCTTGTACTCAACCCTGCATGTTTGTTTTTAAATGTGCAGGTTGAGCAGATGATGGATGGAGGCGTGTTGAGCGGTGGAACCCCTTTGATAATGATATGTTTGAAACTCGACTACACATCGTCATATGTGTATTCACACGCCTTTCCGCTGCAATAGAACTAAGTTAGCTTTTGATGTTGACAAATTGATCGCCTTCAGATCATATGAATTCTCGTGTTAAGAATCTGTAGGTCTCTCCTCATATATAAATTATGTATGTCTTGTATATAATGGTTAAAGCTTCTTAGTTTACTTGAATTTAGTCTCACAATTCTATGATTAATTGTCTTTCACGCTCCTTGATTATCGCTCCAAGTATTAGTCCTCGTTAATCCGTCCTTAGGATTAGAGGGTCACATGATCACCAAGAAACTTATGAATTCCCATATCCCATGAGCACCATGAGTCATAAATCAAAGTCGCCTGCTCGTTGAGTGCTTGCACTTAAATGTTAAATGTCTCTCATCCGAACTATCACGACCCAACTACTTAATTAAGTAATTAACTAAGTAATCAAGCTATGACTGGATTAGAATAAGAACATATTAACTTTTAATATAAAACGTCTCCAAGAATCAAATGAGTTTAACTAACTAATTGACTACTAACATAAAGATCAAGGTTAAAATTTAAAGATTTCATATACATCTTCAACATACAAAAGAGGTTATCAAAAGCCAATGTCAATATCATATGAGTTTGTCAACGGAAGGATGGATAAACGTCATGTATGAAGACATGACATTCAGGGCATAATAATAATTACAACAAAAGAACCCTAACTCAGCATCCTCTTCCATCGTCATCTCCGAGCTCAACCTGCATAAAGAAAATTTCAGAGCGTGAGCACCAACAAGTACTCAATAGGTTATCGCCAAACAATAAACTTAAATGACTTACCGAACTTTCTCATCGTAAGAATTGAAATAAATAACGCCTGAATAGATTTTCAGTAACAATGAATTTTAATACAACTGTACCATGCGATCTCATGTAACATTGTGCTACGCTGGTATTATCTGCCTGTGTTGGTCCCGAAGGTTACCAATCACAGTTCTGCCCTATCTACGTTATTCGGTAATGAGAAGTAGGCCTCCTTCTCAATACCATGACCGGTCTACATAATCATAAACTTCCCTGTCATTGCCGGTATATTTATATACTTCCCGGTTATTGCCGGTCTATGAAATTGTAACTTCCCGATCATTAATAAAATTCTTCCGTAGATAGGTAACATGAACTTATTCTCAATAATAACATGATCTTATGCTCAACAAACAATATGAATTTATATTCAACAAATAATACAATCTTATACTCAACAAGTTATACGATCTTATGCTCAACATATAACATGAAATTGTTTTCAATAAATCTCATGATTTTATTTACATAATAATGTGCAAGACATAAATAAAATTTTCAATATCCAACACATATTAAAGAGAAGAAACCCACCGGCACATCGTCACTCGAGAATTTCCTCCTTCTCGTCCTTCAGAACGCCCTTATCCTTGCTTGGTCCTTGTAATTGAAATAATTATCGAATTTAGTAACATTATTGTTCACTTGAACATATTATATCTTATTCTTGATTTTACCAAATTCTAAGACTTAAATTGGTCCATTGCCTTCCTTAACATCTTATGTCTTTAGTAGACTTAAATTTTAATAATGTTCATAACATTTCATAATAAAAAGGACTTAAGTAACATATGCTTTGTTTAATTCATGTACAACATTTCAAACCTTAACTTAAAAAATTAAGTGAACAAATCTCACTTATATACTTATTTTAAGTTTACTACTGAATTCCCAAAACATTTTATTAATATATATGCTTAGTCTAACAAAATTTCGTGAGTAAGTTTTATAAAATGAATCATCATTTCAATCCAAATTCAACCAATTCATCCCAAACTCTACCAAATCATCACCATGTGTCTAAATATACACTTAACAACTCAAAACAAGTTTAAACTAATCCATTTACATCATTGTCTTAACATGCCCTTCAACCATATATATTATGTAATTAAATGAATTTTTCAATCTATAACCAATTTAATTCAAAACAACTCACATTCATACTCATTTATCATGAATGATCATCAATCCATAATCACTTTCAATCTTAATCAAACTTATCATATAAATTCAACAACTTAGTGTAAACTTTAATTTTTCAACTTTCAATATATATGTCCATAAATTCCCATAAATTCAACTTAAGCATTATTTATATTCTAGATCTCAAAAATCATATAAAATACATCAAATAAAATCAAGAATTCAAAGTTTATCCAAGCTCCTTAATTTTCTAAAATGAGGTATTATATATATATATATATATATATATATATATATATATATATATATATATTCAATTCATTCCAAATTCCTTTACCAAATCATGTTTATTTCTACTTAATTACACATATCTAAACTCAATTTAATCAAATCATAAAAATAATTCACATACAAAATTAGGGTTTATACATGCTCACTTTAATTTTCCAACTTCATGAATTTCAAGAATTTAAACCATCAACTATAGTATTTAAGCATCATAAGTATAAAAGAATAATCAAACACAACAAAATTAAACAATTCAACCTTAATCTATAACTCAAAATTTTCGAAACCCTAGTATTCAAGAACATCATGTTCATCAATTTTAATCACAAAACTTGGATGAAATAAGGTATTTACCTTCTTTGAGTGATTTTCCACAATTTCTACACTTAAACTATGGTTTAAAATTGAAGAAAATTTTGTGTGTGTGAGTAGTGTGTGTGTGTGTCGAAAACGAGGGGAAATGGAGCTTGAAGATGATATTAAATGAATATTGTTCTAGAAGTTGGACATATATATCTAGCTTTATTAATTTATTTTCTTTATTTCCTATAATTTTCAAAATTACCTAAGTATTTTTCTAAAATTACTAATGTTGCACATTAGTATTCTTTAGTAGTAAAATTCAATTTTCTCATTAATATAAAGATTCAAAACAATTATATCCATTATTGGAATTAAATTCATATAAATATAACTTTAATGCTTTCATATACAAATAATCAAATAATTATTCTATTTATTCATAAAATTCAAAAATCATAGAAAATATTTTATTTATCACTAGATATTAATAAAATAAATTTATTTAAGCCATTTAATAGCTTAAACATTATTTTATTTGATTTTATAAATAAATCCTACATAGAAATAATTAATGCATTTCTTTAGCACATTTTCTATTTAATGAAATTTTTCATCCAAACATACAATAATAACCATATATCTCCTATTTTATCATAATAAAACTTGTTTCTAAATAATCTCCACTTCTTCTAAATTCTATTCTTTCGATTGGTAATTAATCGAAATTCTATCGCTTACTTATTTATTATGCATTTCTTTATAATTTTGTAGAGATGAAATGTCTTTAAGCTCCCAATGAATGCTTAATTAGGCTCTAATTAAGAATAAGAGATTTTCGAGTCACTACACGAACGCACTACAACGCACTCCATACCTTGCTTCATAATCCATAACCCAACGGTAATAAAAATTCATCTTTACTTGTCGTAAAAGAATTACGCACAACTCGCTATCCGGTCTCAATAGGTCATGTTCACGAGCCTTAATCGACACCGTCGCGTCCAACGGAATAACCGGAACTAACCAATTAGAAAGTTCTCGCAACGCCGGCATCATGCTCAATTCCGAGTGGTCGCTGAGTTAATTGCGCAAAAGTGTGCTCAACCCGCCTTCTCAACGGACCCAACTCGCAAATTCGGTGAGTGAAAAAATTTATCATCTCATTCTCTGCATATCTTCGTGAACGTCCGATCGGTTTCACCTCGCATTTAGGGATAGATTGGTCTTCATTTCCATCTTCCTCGTGTCGATCTTCCGGAGTATCATGTGAGGTGATGTTGTTTGTTCCTCGCGCGCAGCGGCGATGAATTAATATTCAATCTCGAATAAACTTCATGAATTCGTTCTGGATCATAATTGTTTAATCCGAGATAATTTATTGGTTCCTCATCCCATCCATGGGCATCGCTCCATACATCATACGGCTCACTACCATGATAGAGCGTGTTTGAAGAACTGGCATAGACTTCTTCATGTTGTTGCCCAATGTCACCAAACAAATCTAATCCATCATATCTTTCACTACCTTCCACAGAATATTTGAATTGAGAAGATTGTGCACTATATCCGTGCCTTCACTGAGGAGAATCTAACGTTGGGACATAAAATTTAGAGATTGTTGAACGTTTGTAGCATTGGCGTGAACAACGATAGGGTAGGACATGATTCCACCACGAACAAACGATCAAATTCTTCTTGACACGCCAATGGATACTTTAATATCCTACCACGTGCGCTTTCGATAAATACCATAATCGATAACTTAAGGTCAATGAATCACCAACATGATATGGTTAATTTTGTAGATCAAGCTAAAATGGACTCGCCGTGAACGGGCAAAACCCGTGAAGTCCTTCCAATGTAGTCACATCCCTCAAAATTACCATTATATCTCAAAGTGAGGTATCAAGGTTTTCCATCTACATAAAAAAATCATATTCTTAAGCATAATCAATGAATAATATTTAAAAAAATCATAATTAAATCGTATTCATAAAGCAAGAGTAAAATCATAATCAGGCATAAAATGACGGTGGCTTTCACAAAATAGGTTAGCCGTGTCGAGTTCGATCGGAAGGTTATCCGTCGCCGATGTGTGCTCAACGGTGGCTAACCTCACGGCGGCACTTCGACGGCGCCTAACCCATTTTTCTCAAAGTCATCATTTTATGCTTGATTATGATTTTTCTTTTTAAACATATTCTTAAGCATTTTAATAAATAATATTTTATAAAATCATAATTAATTAATAATAAATCGATATTCACAAAATGTAAGAGTAAAACTATAATCACATAAAATGACGACGGCTTTCAAAAAATGGGTTAGCCGCCGTCGAAATACCGCCGGAGGGGTTAGCCGCCGATGTGTGCTCAACGGCGGCTAACCTCTCCGACGGCACTTCGACGGCGGCCAACCCATTTTTACAAAAGCCGCTGTCAATTTATGCATATTTGTGGTTTTTTTCTTTTTTTAAACATGTTAAAATAAATTATTAATATTATTTACATAATTCAATCACAAATTTAATAATTAAAACATAATTCAATAATTAAAACATAATGATAAATTGGTATGATGACAAAAGCTAATAATAAACATATTAAATCAATAATTTATTTACTTTTTTCTGGTTCTTTGAGAAAAAATTGCTTAAGTTGCTCCTCAAATAATCGAAAAATTATTTCTTCCGTCTCTCTCAAAACGATTCTCTCTATTTTATATCGAGTTTGTATGTGTGTAATAACCCAAAAATTTGAAACTTTTATTAGTGATATTTAAACCAATTATGTGTGGTGCTTAGACCTTAATTATGTTTAAGGTAACCAACAAAGCGAATTAGAATCGATTCGTAGATCGAATGAGCACGTCCCGACCGGGACAACCCGGAGTGAGCGGACTAATACTAGGAATAGTATTTGTGAATACGAATGACTGTCACGATTGGGCATATCACATGAGAAAAACAGGACTTAAGATTAACATACACTTATAATACTTCAGTTCAAAAAGGTTTTACCAGCAGATCCAAAGGATATGACGATCTGAAGGCTTCATGGTTCACATTATTTTATTATCCAACATGAAAATAAAACAGTTCAGAGTTGCAGCGGAAAGAGTGTGAATACATATATGACGATATGTATTCAAGGTTATCCATTTCTAACGAACATCAAGGACATATGGCTTTCTCAACATTTCTCCATCATCAGCAACCGAGCTCAACCTGCACATTTAAAAACAAACATGCAGGGCTAAGTACAAAATTTGTACCCAGTGGACTTATGCCGAAAACATTTCATTTTCGTTTAATTACTCTGCCAATATAGTAGTAAGACACAAGGGTTTTATTTGAAGATGCCTTGTGCTTACTAAAATATTTTATCAGTTCATAAAAGTTGCTTGGCCAAGCATTTTCTTGGTGTACGTGATCCATATCCCTTATTATCATTCCATCATGTTATCATAGTCGAAAGTCGTGAAGGAGGCCTCCTTCTACGACCCCGTGACCGGCCGTGAATTGTCCTTACAAAGACACAAATACCATCACAGTACACGTTAATCCTAGCTGTATAAACCTTCCCAAGATAGGATCCGATATCGATTTTCATTCATAAGTTGGGAATAACCCATTAACATCACATCATACATGGATAGGATACGACACACAAAACGTAAACATTTTGGCAGGTAATCATTTAAAGAATTTTAGTTGAAAAGTACTGTAAACAAGACAGTTGAAAAGGACAGCAAAGTTGATCTATTTTGGTAATAAAGCCCACCTGGAAATTATTGTTCGTCCTTAACGTTTTCCTTACTCGTCAACGTCCAGCTGGTGCGTCAGCGTCCACACCTTTATATAAAAAGGATGCTTTAGTACGTCGTTTACGTAATTCGAGACTTACAAAGTCTATAATCAATTTCGATATTTCATATCGACGCGAATTGAATTCCTTAATGAATTTAATTCGTTTCTCGACGCCAGATCAATTTAACATTTCTCGTTCTTCGATAGAAACGAGATATGTGTTTTAAATGACCAATTTACCCCTCTTGGTAAATGGTCCAACGTTTTTCTCACGTTTTTCGATTTCATGACTTTAAACATGAAATCTTTTCATATTAACGTGATATCATTAGCAGATGATACGTCTTACGCATATTTGCGTATTTATCGAACGTCTTTCGTACGTTGATTTCAAAAGTCAACAATTTTGACTTTTTCTTAGTAAATTAATTACTAAGTCTTATTTTAATATTCATTCTTTCGAAAATCAATTTCTAATTGATTTCTTTTTATAAACTGTTTTAATATGTTTAAAAATAATTTTTAAACATATAATTCATTATAAATAATGAATTTAAGGATTAAAAATCCTTATTTGAAATTAAAAATAGCTCACGGCTATTTTAAGTTTTATAACTTAAATAATTTCAAAATTTTTTTCAAATATGTCTAAAATAATATTTAGACATATAATTTATTAATAAACTTGATTTAAAAGGATTTAAAATCCTTAAAATCTTTAAATATTTTCGTAATTGTAATAAATTACCAAATGATGTCTAAAATTTTTTCTAATAATATATAGTGTATTATTATACACTATGGTCATTAATATGTCATAATATCAATCAAACATTGTTCAATCATCACCTTAATAATTAATAAGGTCTCGGTATTTTTTTTAAAAATGCTCAATAATTTTTCTAAAATTCAAATAAATTACTACAAGGTCTAAACATTAGTCCATGACATTTTTATGTCATATGATCCTTAATATGACATTTATATACCATATAAATGGTAGCATATCTCTCGGCCCTTTACACTAAACATGCTTAACAATTTTATAAAATTTTTCAACATATATATCATGCTCATAAACTATAGTGTAGCAACATTACATCATAATATGCATCAAAGACCATTTGATCATCACCATTTGAGTGTGTAACCCATCGGTTTTTTTGAAACAAATGTGTAATTGATCTTCAAAAATTTTAACAAAATCATAAGATGCATAAAACACATTTTAGAACAACAATATAACATTGCATGTCACAAAATAAAATTACACACTAACATATGTATACATACATGTCTCGGCCCTTTTTTTTTAAAATATAGATAGAATTTTTCAAAAATTCTAATTAAATCACCCTAGACTTCAATATCATCATAAAGTAACTATATATTATTGCATGTCTCATATAAACATCATTCCTTAACATATACTTATATATATATAGGTTCGATTATTTTGAAAATATAGAATTGATTTTTCTAAAAATTTCCAACAAATTACTATACATTCTTAGTTCCTCATAACACAAGATTAACACCTTGCATGTACAAAATGAAATCATACACATATATATACATATATATATATGTCTCGGTTTTATTAAAAAAAAATAGCAAGAGTACTTCAAAAATTCTCAAATAATTTACATACATTTCCAATACATCAATAATTAATAATATCACATTGCATGTAATCAAATAAAATCATACTCTTACCATTTTTTTTATAAGCTCTCGGTTCTTATAAGAAATTAAGCATGGATTTTTTCTAAAATTTTCAAAATCAATACTATGAACATATATCACACCATAGATCATAAAATCAAGACCATACAACCTATCATAGGTCTCGGCCATTTAGAAGAATTTCATACATATTTGAATAAAATTTTAAAACATGTTCAAGGCTTCACAATACATTGCTTCATATCACTAGCATACATTGTAGCCATGGATTCGAAATTTCTTGAATGCAAAACCCACATGCAATTCACATGAAAATAAGAACACATAATCCACATACTTCTTATCATCAATACACATGCAATAGCAAAACATTATCATCAAAGTTCTTCAAGAACACATGCATAAACTTAAGCTATGTTTCAAAATTTTCAAAGGTTCAAGAACAACCAAGCCTTTGATCGACACCTACCTTGTTGGTATAGCTTAAGTGAACAAGGTACAAGGTATGGATGTGTGGTATAGAAGAAGAGAAGAAGAAATGAAGCTTGGAGAAGAAGAGGGAGCTCTCGGCTATGGCTGAAATGAGAGAGAGAAAAATGAAAGTTTGGGGGAGAAAATGGGGAGGATTGAGAGAGAATGAGAGAGTAGAGTGTTTAGGTGTTTGAGTGAGGGAGAGAATGAAATAAAATCTGAACAAGACCCCCCTATAGCCTCACACTCTCGGCCCTCTCTCTCCCAATACACATGAGAGACCCTTCAATTTTTAATACTAGTTTAATCACTAATGGGTTCCCAATCATTAGTGTCTTACACACTATCTTGGAAATAGCTACAATATATCATTAGTGGGAGATTTGTGGTTATAAAATCTGAATTTATACATATATACATGCAAATGTGAGATAAATGAAACAATTAAGATTTATATTATATGTATAGTAGTTCTCGGCTATTTGGCCAAACCATAGGATAAAATTCCTATTTCATGCTAATTATAGATATATAATCATATTATATGAATTAGATGATATTTAATATCATAGGTTAATAGCATAAGTGAAGAAAACAAAATAATCCAACCTTGTGTACAAGAAACGAGCTATCGGCTATTTGACAAATCATAGGTTAAAATTTCATTTCATGTCATTAATAGGTATATACACCATGGTATATGATTTAGATAATAATTATGGCATAGGATAATTAGAAAGAGCAAAATTTTCAAGAAACCCTAATTTCAATATATTAGGTTTTCGAAACTAAGGTTGAGATTTTTATTCATTCTAATGTTCAAGCATTAATTAAATGCTTGTTAGTACTGTAATATCATAAAAATATCATAAGAAATAATTTCCTAAAGTTTCTTGATCATTAAAACCATCTTTCATCTTATCTCTAAACGCTGACGTTGAAGACGCCTCAAACGTTACGATCGACTCATTTTTAAAAATGGTCGTAATTACTCGTAATCTCATTATAAAAATATTCCATTATTAATGGAATATAATTCCAAGCTTGATTGCTTAAGAAATATCGTGATATTTCAATAGTCGATATGCATTCGACGTTAAAAATGTACTGCCGATAAAAGTTAATACTTTCGATTTCTTTCATTCACTGACTTTGAGTGAGTGTGTAACAGGAATTTATTCCTTGTAAACAATTGAAATCATACTTGATTTCATATGTGATTTGATTTCACGGCAAAATTTTATTTTACGGGTTTTAAAGACCGTAATTAGGCTGTTAAAAACTGCGGGTTATTACATCCTACCCCCCTTAAAAGAAATTTCGTCCCGAAATTTGTATACCTTTAAGGGATAATTTGGGGTATCGTTCCTTCACTGTATCTTCTAGTTCCCACGTAGCTTCTTCTTGTCCGTGGTGATTCCACAGTACTTTGACCAGCGAGATTGATTTGTTCCTCAATTGTTGAACTTTATGGTCTATTATTGCGATAGGCTCTTCTTCATAACTCATGTCTGGATTTAGAACCACGTCGTCTTGACGGATCACGTGTTTTGGATCGTATACATATTTCCTTAGTTGAGATACGTGAAAAACATTATGCACATTTCCCAAGTTGGGCGGAAGAGCCAACTTATAGGCTACTGAGCCTATTCTCTCTAGGATCTCGTATGGTCCTATGTAGCGGGTCTTAGTTTTCCTTTCACACCAAATCTCATGATCCCTTCATGGAGAGACTTTGAGAAATACTTTGTCTCCAACCTCAAAATGCAGCTCCGATCTACGCCAGATCGTCAGTAGGATTTTGTCTATCTTGAGCTTCCTCGATTCTTTGCTTAACTGCTTGGACGATTTCAATCATTTCATTCACCGCTTCGCCCTATTATCTTCCTTTCACCTACCTCATCCCAAAGAAAGTGGTGATCTCGCACTTCTTGCCATACAAAGCTTCAGATGGGGCCATATCAATCGTCGCTTGGTAACTATTATTGTAGGCAAACTCAATAAGAGGTAAAATGTCTTCCCATTTTGCACCTCGATCCAGTATCACGGTTCTCAGCATATCCTCTAGGATTTGGATTGTCCTTTCCGACCGCCCATCGCCAGTGGGTGAAATGTCAGATCAAGTTTAACTTTGTTCCCAACTCTTTTGTAGGCTCATCCAAAATTTCGATGTAAACTTGGAGTCTCTATCTTGATGTAATAGATTTTGGTACTCCATGTAGCCGTATCACTTCTTTTACGATATTTGGGCTAGTCTATCACCCATATGTATTTTGAATTGGTAAGAAGTGAGCGACTTGGTGAGTCTATCTACTATTACCCATATAGTAGTGTTTCTTTTTCGAGACTTGGG
The DNA here is from genome assembly GCA_036937905.1 of Salvia rosmarinus. Taxonomy (NCBI): domain Eukaryota; kingdom Viridiplantae; phylum Streptophyta; class Magnoliopsida; order Lamiales; family Lamiaceae; genus Salvia; species Salvia rosmarinus. The sequence goes on from JAODLM010000612.1 coordinate 216,472, forward strand.
TAAATCCGTAACGAAATCCATCGTTATTTCGTCCCACTTCCATTCGTGTATACCCAACGGTTGTAACTTCCGTAGGGACGCTGGTGTAAAGCTTTTACCGTTGGCAAACAAGGCAACGTTCTACGAAAGAAGCTATGTCTCGCTTCATGCCTTCCCACCGTAACTTCTCTTTTGTCTTGGTACATCTTCGCATCGCTGGATGAGCGGTATAAGGTGTATCATGAGCCTCACTCATTATGTTGTTCAATCTCAACATCATCGAGAACACATATTCTTCTTTTCAACATTAAAGCATTATCTCGATGCCTCCGGAAATTTTCCACCGCCAGCTCTCACTCTTTCTCTTATCTTTTCCAACTTTTCCTCAATCCTTTGTCTCTCAATGATCCTTTTCTTAGATCGTGTCATGGTGAGTGTAGCAATACAATTCTTGATCGCTCTCGGTCGTTTAATCAATTCAATTTTAAATTGCTGAATTCCTCGACAAGTTTATCTTCTCGTGTCAAGAGATATCCCAAATGAGTTTGATTTTTACGACTCAAGGCGCCGCCTACTACATTCGCTTTACGGGTGATAGTTAATACCACAATCATAGTCTTTACTAGTTCGAGCCATCTTCTCTCGCCTCATGTTTAGATCTCTTTGCTCGAAAAAGTATTTCAAACTCTTATGATCTCAGATAAATTTCAGATCTCACCCATAGAGATGGTGTTCCATATTTTCAAAGCATGAACCATCGCCGCTAACTCCAAATCGTGTGTTGGGTAGTTTAGCTCATGTGGTCTAAGTTGTCGTGATGCGATGCTATTACTTTTCCTTCTTGCATCAAAACGCATCCTAGTCCGCTCTTTGAGGCGTCAAGATAAACCACATACTCTTTATCTGATTCCGGAACTGCCAATACCGGTGCACTTGTTAACTTTTCCTTGAGTTCTTGAAAACTCGCCTCACATTCCTCAGTCCAAGTGTACTTAACTCCTTTTCGAAGTAGTTGGGTCATTGGTCTTGCTATTTTGGAGAATCCTCAATGAATCTCCTATAATACCCAAATAACCCTAGAAAACTCCTGATCTCATTCTGAGTTCGCGGTGATTTCCATTCTTGCACTGCTTCCACTTTGGCTGGATCCACTTTGATTCCATCAGCAGACACGATGTGTCCTAGGAACATTACTTCCTTTAACCAAAATTCGCATTTGCTGAACTTAGCAAACAATCTTTCATTCCTCAAAGTTTGTAACACCATCCTTAGATGTTCCTTATGGTCTTCCTCATTTTTCGAATAGATGAGAATATCATCTATGAAAACCAATACAAACTTGTCTAAGTACGGATGAAACACTCGGTTCATGAGGTCCATAAACACTGCTGGTGCATTAGTTAATCCGAATGGCATAACTACAAATTCATAATGGCCATATCTTGTTCGAATGCGCTTTAGCTATGTCTTCGTGTCGCACTTTAGTTGATGGTACCCTGACTTGAGATCAATCTTTGAAAATATACCTGCTCCTCTCAATTGATCGAACAAATCGTCGATTCTTGGTAAAGGATATTTATTCTTGAGCGTCATCTTGTTTAGCTCTCGATAGTCTATACACATTCTTAAGGATCCATCCTTTTTCTTGACGAACAAAACAGGCGCTCCCCAAGGCGATACACTAGGTCTAATGAAACCTAGGTCCAACAGTTCTTGGATTTGAATTTTCAGTTCTTCCAATTCCTTTGGGGCCATTCTGTAGGGTGCCTTTGACACTGGAGCCGATCCTGGTTCCAAATCAATAGTAAATTCCAATTGTCTATCAGGAGGTAATCCTGGTAGATCCTTAGGAAATACATCTGGAAATTCCCTGACAATTTCAATGTCTTCTATCTTCAGTTCCGGCTTTTCTTCTCCGTTCAGGTAAACGAGAAAAGCATGGTATCCTTTCTTATTCATCATTTTCCTCGCCTTCAATGCGGACACAATTGGGACTCTCTTTCCCATGCTGATTCCATGGAAATGCGTTGCTCCTTGCCCAGGAAAATGAAATGATATTTTCCTTTCCTTGCAAAGAATCGTGGAGTGGTTTGCAGCTAACCAGTCCATTCCTAGGATTATATCTACATCACCCATGGACATTATGTTCAAATTATTTGCTAGAACCCTTAGTGATCCTAAGTTCAACTCTAGGTTCGAGCAGAAATGTGTAACAGTCATAATTCCTCCTATAGGTGAAGAGATTCTCATATCCTGATTTGCCTTTATAGCACTAAGTCCCAACAGATCTACGCATGATTTTGCTATGAAAGAGTGCGAAGCTCCTGTGTCGAATAATATTATAACAGGTATGTTGAGAAGGATTCCCATACCTGCCAGGTTTCCCTGGTCCTGTTCGTTTTGTTGCCGGTGCAAAGCATACGCTCTAGCTTGGGGTAGCTGCGGCTGGCGTGGTGCTTGCCTTTGCTGGGGCGGTTCTTGTTATGCAGGCTGCTGACCGACGCTGCCGTTGTGGTTGTTGTCTTCGTTGTTGAGGTGGCTGCCACTGCTGTTGTGGTATTTGTTGTTGTGGCTGCTGCAGCTGTTGTGGAGGTTGTTGCCATTGTTGCGGCTGTAGTTGCTGTTGAGGTTGGGGCTGAAATTGATAGCCCTCGCCGTTGAACATTACCGGGTTGGTTCGGCCTTACAATTGTTTCTGAACGTATCCCCGGACAAAAGTTCGCGTAATGTCCCTTCATACCGCACCTAAAACAGTTTCCACTGCCCGCCATGCACATCCCCGTGTGCATTTTTCGGCATTTTGGGCACGGAAAAGCCCTTCGCTGCTCTTGTAGTCCCCTGGTTGGAGGAATAAAGGTTGGCTTCCTCCATCCTTGTCCTTGATTTGCTGAGTTCCCCTGCCACTGCTGTTTGTTACCTTTGTTTTCAAAGCTTCCCTTGCTACTATTACCAAAACTAGCATCCCATTTTCTCTTTCCTCTGTCCATAGTATTCTGCATCTGAGCTGATCCCGACTTATCATCTGGCATTGCTGCCTCAATGTCCAAAGCCCGTGTAAGAGCCTCAGTATAAGTCATGTCTCCAAGACCAGCAAGAGACATTCTTATTTCTGGCCTTAACCCTGATCTAAATTTTTCCGCCATCTTTAAATCCGTGTCCACCTGATCCAGTGCATATCTAGACATTTCGCAAAAGTGCGATCGTAATCGATTATCGACATCTTTTCTGCTTTAACAAGAAAATTCATGTTCCTTCTTTTCTTGTAACTCTTCGGTACATACTTATCATACACTTCCCTTTTAAAATCTTCCCATGTCAACTCTTCCATCTGCTCTGCTGTGAAAGTTTTCTTTCTGGCCTCCCACCAGAAATCAGCAGGCCCATTTAACTGGAAGGCTACACACGATAGTCTTTCTTGTGTTGTGCACCTTAGAAAAGTGAAAATTCTCTCGATGGTTCTCATCCACTGTTCAGCATCTTCCGGACTACCTTTCCCATTGAAAGTTGGAGGGTTTTGTCTTAAAAACAATTCCTCTATCCTGCGGTCAGGTTGAGGTGGAGGTGGTTGGGGTACAGCCTGTTCCTCTTGATCCGGAGTTCTACCTCGTCTCCTAGGTCTGCCTCTGCCTCTTACTTCTCGTTCGGGGTCGTGTCTAGGAGGCATTCTGTTGTGTAAAATATATCATTAGCATCATGTATCATTTTTATAACTTGAATATTTACAATTTCATTTCTTTGCCTTTTTAGAAACGATATCTTAAATAAACATTTCATTCTTGTCATACATAAATTTGTTGCAAAAGCCCTCTTGGATCACACATACATACAATTGCAAAAGCACCATAGATAACGTACTTTGCGAACACAAGTCCTTACATCAAGGAGTACTCACATACTTGCTTCCAAAATATTTCAAAGAAAAGGCCATACACATATCGGCCTTAAGGCTTTACAAAAATTAAAGTCATGCACAATGGCTTTATAGCCTTACAAAAATTCAGTTTTCCCCACTGTTCAAGTTTTTCAAAAGCATAATTAAAACATACATAAAAATAGATAACATAATCCTTCAAATTTTACATCAACATCACTATCTACATCAACTCCTCGAATCTTCCTCATCTTCCTCCGGATCCTCTTCCTCCTCGTCCGAGTCATCAACCCGCCATATGCTCTAGAGGTCCACCCATTACTCTCTACCATCGGGATGTCCCGCAAGGACCATAATCCACACGAATCGGATCAGAGCTGTCATGGATGGGATTATACCCATCAAGAGTACCGTCACACTAATCCGTCTTTCTCGACGGAAACTCTCACCGGCGGTAAGGGTGCCGCCATCGGTGGTAGGCGGAAGTGGTGAACGCATCGGATGTCCGAATATCAAAGGTGGGAAACAGGGCTCCCAATGCTCTAGCCTAGCCGCCCATCCGCTCGAACAAGTCTCGCTCGTCAATCCGATATCGTGGTACCACTGGGTCAACAATCCGTGGTACCTCGGTGTCAGCCCACTCGGGTGACTCATCACGCCATGTATACTCCCGTGGAGGAGATAAGGTCCTCTCGGTCTTTGCGCCATAGATGCTATATACGTATGTCAGGTGGCTGATGAACCTGGGTAAATCACCTATCAAGTCATATCCTCCAGTCGCACGATAAATGTAATCCCCAGAAACTTCACGAGCATAATCTTCCCAATCACATGGAAGTATAGTAAGAAGACGCTTAATGCCGTCGTAATCCGTCACGCCATAAACTCTCGCATTCCTCCACAATCTAAAGTAATACATCAGAAACTCTCCTAGATCCTCGCCAGCACACATCCAGCTTTCCCGATAGATACGAATAGTCTCCTCAGGAGTCGGGTTGGGTCCTATCCTCCTCCTCGCAATGTAACGCATCTCCTCCATCTGTCACGATCAAAAACTAACCGTTAGACACTATTAACACCTAATAGCGATAGGGTAGCTTAATACTTGATTAATCAACTAGGATAAACTATTCAACCTATAACCAAACGTTCTTAACCCGCCTAGTAAACAAAACTCCTATTGCTATGTTAAGCTACACGAGGTATTATAGGTTCCTCGGTTCTATCTAAAACTCAAGTCGAACTTTACCCAGACTCTCACTGTATTTGGGAAATGGAAAAAGATTCTGTCCTTCATAACAAGTGAAGTTCAGAACGTTAGGAATACGCAGCGAAAACCATGCGTAAACGAGTCCCATCGAGGAGTACGGTTAAAACAAATTTACTGCGCAGTGCAGAAAATTTTCGCGATTATAACGACGTTTCGAGAAGGTACCAATAATGACAACATACGCGCTATGGCTGCTGCCGACTTAGTATAACTATTACGTCCACGCCTTCAAATTGAAGCTTGCCGCTCTGAAATCTCGGTCCTCAATCACGCAATTGAAAATCATGGTTATGATCGCCACTTTGACTATGATAAGCATCCACCTTCTTCATTCTTCATAGTCAACGCTGCTTCCGATCATCTTTACGCTCCACTTTTGCCGCTCGTAATTCAAATTAAAACACATTCATGCTTCCTATCATTCTTTTGTTTTCTTTCATTATGGGAACATACTTCCTATATCGCTCACGCTCTTCTCAAGAGCATAGCATACTTTGTTATCAACATAGATTTCATAATTCATAAGCATAACATCCAAATCACATCATCCTTCGTTCATACATAACTGTACATATCATTTTGTTTTCATACATTCATCTTTAATCATCATGATTCATTTCAAACATACATTTCAACATAATTACTTCATATTATTGCTATCAACTTTCAAAATTTAGGATTTTTTTGAAAATTTTTCATTCATAACTCATCATTTCAATCATCATCACATTACAACTTTCTTTTTCCCTTTTACTTCAAAAATCTTTTCAAATTTGGCCATCATATAAAATTTTTCATTTCATAAACTCAAATGAAACTAGTTACCTTTTTCCGTTGAGCTCGATGTGATGGAGTGTTGAGAATAGCCAGTAGATTTTCTAGAAGTCTAGTGACTCAATTCTAGACTTAGTTTCTAGAAAGAATTGGAGTTTCAAAGAGCAACCGCTCTGATACCACTCTGTCACGACCCCGCCGGGACAACCCGGAGTGAGCGGACTAATACTAGGAATAGTATTTGTGAATACGAATGACTGTCACGATTGGGCATATCACATGAGAAAAACAGGACTTAAGATTAACATACACTTATAATACTTCAGTTCAAAAAGGTTTTACCAGCAGATCCAAAGGATATGACGATCTGAAGGCTTCATGGTTCACATTATTTTATTATCCAACATGAAAATAAAACAGTTCAGAGTTGCAGCGGAAAGAGTGTGAATACATATATGACGATATGTATTCAAGGTTATCCATTTCTAACGAACATCAAGGACATATGGCTTTCTCAACATTTCTCCATCATCAGCAACCGAGCTCAACCTGCACATTTAAAAACAAACATGCAGGGCTAAGTACAAAATTTGTACCCAGTGGACTTATGCCGAAAACATTTCATTTTCGTTTAATTACTCGCTAATATAGTAGTAAGACACAAGGGTTTTATTTGAAGATGCCTCAGGCTTACTAAAATATTTTATCGATTCATAAAAGTTGCTTGCAAGCATTTTCTTGGTGTACGTGATCCATATCCCTTATTATCATTCCATCATGTTATCATAGTCGAAAGTCGTGAAGGAGGCCTCCTTCTACGACCCCGTGACCGGCCGTGAATTGTCCTTACAGCACACAGTCACCATCAGTGTACACGTTAATCCTAGCTAGGTATAAACCTTCCCAAGATAGGATCCGATATCGATTTTCATTCATAAGTTGGGAATAACCCATTAACATCACATCATACATGGATAGATACGACACACAAAACGTAAACATTTTGGCGTAATCATTTAAAGAATTTTAGTTGAAAAGCACGTAAACAAGGCAGTTGAAAAGACAAAGAAAGTTGATCTATTTTGGTAATAAAGCCCACCGAAATTATTGTTCGTCCTTAACGCTTTCCTTACTCGTCAACGCCCAAATGGTGCGTCGTCATTCACACCTTTATATAAAAAGGATGCTTTAGTACGTCGTTTACGTAATTCGAGACTTACAAAGTCTATAATCAATTTCGATATTTCATATCGACGCCAATTGAATTCCTTAATGAATTTAATTCGCTTCTCGACGCCAGATCAATTTAACATTTCTCGCTCTTCGATAGAAACGAGATATGTGTTTTAAATGACCAATTTACCCTCTCGTAAATGGTCCAACGTTTTCTCACGCTTTTCGATTTCATGACTTTAAACATGAAATCTTTTCATATTAACGTGATATCATTAGCGATGATACGCCTTACGATATTTGCGTATTTATCGAACGCCTTTCAGACGTTGATTTCAAAAGTCAACAATTTTGACTTTTTCTTAGTAAATTAATTACTAAGTCTTATTTTAATATTCATTCTTTCAAAATCAATTTCTAATTGATTTCTTTTATAAACTGTTTTAATATGTTTAAAAATAATTTTAAACATATAATTCATTATAAATAATGAATTTAAGGATTAAAATCCTTATTTGAAATTAAAAATAGCTCACGGCTATTTTAAGTTTTATAACTTAAATAATTTCAAAATTTTTCAAATATGTCTAAAATAATATTTAGACATATAATTTATTAATAAACTTGATTTAAAAGGATTTAAAAATCCTTAAAATCTTTAAATATTTTCGGTAATTGTAATAAATTACCAAATGATGTCTAAAATTTTTTCTAATAATATATAGTGTATTATTATACACTATGGTCATTAATATGTCATAATATCAATCAAACATTGTTCAATCATCACCTTAATAATTAATAAGGTCTCGGTATTTTTTTTAAAAATGCTCAATAATTTTTCTAAAATTCAAATAAATTACTACAAGGTCTAAACATTAGTCCATGACATTTTTATGTCATATGATCCTTAATATGACATTTATATACCATATAAATGGTAGCATATCTCTCGGCCCTTTACACTAAACATGCTTAACAATTTTATAAAATTTTTCAACATATATATCATGCTCATAAACTATAGTGTAGCAACATTACATCATAATATGCATCAAAGACCATTTGATCATCACCATTTGAGTGTGTAACCCATCGGTTTTTTTGAAACAAATGTGTAATTGATCTTCAAAAATTTTAACAAAATCATAAGATGCATAAAACACATTTTAGAACAACAATATAACATTGCATGTCACAAAATAAAATTACACACTAACATATGTATACATACATGTCTCGGCCCTTTTTTTTAAAATATAGATAGAATTTTTCAAAAATTCTAATTAAATCACCATAGACTTCAATATCATCATAAAGTAACTATATATTATTGCATGTCTCATATAAACATCATTCCTTAACATATACTTATATATATAGGTTCGATTATTTTGAAAATATAGAATTGATTTTTCTAAAAATTTCCAACAAATTACTATACATTCTTAGTTCCTCATAACACAAGATTAACACCTTGCATGTACAAAATGAAATCATACACATATATATATATATATATATGTCTCGGTTTTTATTAAAAAAATAGCAAGAGTACTTCAAAATTCTCAAATAATTTACATACATTTCAATACATCAATAATTAATAATATCACATTGCATGTAATCAAATAAAATCATACTCTTACCATTTTTTTATAAGCTCTCGGTTCTTATAAGAAATTAAGCATGGATTTTTCTAAAATTTTCAAAATCAATACTATGAACATATATCACACCATAGATCATAAAATCAAGACCATACAACCTATCATAGGTCTCGCCATTTAGAAGAATTTCATACATATTTGAATAAAATTTTAAAACATGTTCAAGGCTTCACAATACATCGCTTCATATCACTAGATACATTGTAGCCATGGATTCAAATTTCTTGAATGCAAAACCCACATGCAATTCACATGAAAATAAGAACACATAATCCACATACTTCTTATCATCAATACACATGCAATAGCAAAACATTATCATCAAAGTTCTTCAAGAACACATGCATAAACTTAAGCTATGTTTCAAAAATTTTTCAAAGGTTCAAGAACAACCAAGCCTTTGATCGACACCTACCTTGTTGGTATAGCTTAAGTGAACAAGGTACAAGGTATGGATGTGTGGTATAGAAGAAGAGAAGAAGAAATGAAGCTTGGAGAAGAAGAGGAGCTCTCGCTATGGTTGAAATGAGAGAGAAAAATGAAAGTTTGGGGGAGAAAATGGGGAGGATTGAGAGAGAATGAGAGAGTAGAGTGTTTAGGTGTTTGAGTGAGGGAGAGAATGAAATAAAATCTGAACAAGACCCCCTATAGCCTCACACTCTCGGCCCTCTCTCTCCCAATACACATGAGAGACCCTTCAATTTTTAATACTAGTTTAATCACTAATGGGTTCCCAATCATTAGTGTCTTACACACTATCTTGGAAATAGCTACAATATATCATTAGTGGGAGATTTGTGGTTATAAAATCTGAATTTATACATATATACATGCAAATGTGAGATAAATGAAACAATTAAGATTTATATTATATGTATAGTAGTTCTCGGCTATTTGGCCAAACCATAGGATAAAATTCCTATTTCATGCTAATTATAGATATATAATCATATTATATGAATTAGATGATATTTAATATCATAGGTTAATAGCATAAGTGAAGAAAACAAAATAATCCAACCTTGTGTACAAGAAATGAGCTATCGGCTATTTGGACAAATCATAGGTTAAAAATTTCATTTCATGTCATTAATAGGTATATACACCATGGTATATGATTTAGATAATAATTATGGCATAGGATAATTAGAAAGAGCAAAAATTTTCGAAGAAAACCCTAATTTCAATATATTAGGGTTTTCGAAACTAAGGTTGAGATTTTTATTCATTCTAATGTTCAAGCATTAATTAAATGCTTGTTAGTACTGTAATATCATAAAAATATCATAAGAAATAATTTCCTAAAGTTTCTTGATCATTAAAACCATCTTTCATCTTATCTCTAAACGTTGACGTTAGAAGACGTCTCAAAACGTTACGTATCGACTCATTTTTAAAAATGGTCGTAATTACTCGTAATCTCATTATAAAAATATTCCATTATTAATGGAATATAATTCCAAGCTTGATTGCTTAAGAAATATCGTGATATTTCAATAGTCGATATGCATTCGACGTTAAAAATGTACTGCCGATAAAAGTTAATACTTTCGATTTCTTTCATTCAACGACTTTGAGTGAGTGTGTAACAGAATTTATTCCTTGTAAACAATTGAAATCATACTTGATTTCATATGTGATTTGATTTCACGGCAAAATTTTATTTTACGGGTTTTAAAGACCGTAATTAGTTTTTAAAATCATGGGTTATTACATCCTACCCCTTAAAAGAAATTTCATCCCAAATTTGTATACCTTTAAGGGATAATTTGGGGTATCGTTCCTTCACTGTATCTTCTAGTTCCCACGTAGCTTCTTCTTGTCCGTGGTGATTCCACAAGATTTTGACCAATGAGATCGATTTGTTCCTCAATTGTTGAACTTTATGGTCTATTATTGCGATAGGCTCTTCTTCATAACTCATGTCCGATTTAGAACCACGCCGCCTTGACGGATCACGTGTTTTGGATCGTATACATATTTCCTTAGTTGAGATACGTGAAAACATTATGCACATTTCCCAAGTTGGGCGGAAGAGCCAACTTATAGGCTCATCGAGCCTATTCTCTCTAGATCTCGTATGGTCCTATGTAGCGGGTCTTAGTTTTCCTTTCACACCAAATCTCATGATCCCTTCGATGGAGAGACTTTGAGAAATACTTTGTCTCCAACCTCAAATGTAGCTCCGATCTACGCCAGATCGGTAGGGATTTTGTCTATCTTGAGCTTCCTCGATTCTTTGCTTAACTGGCTTGACGATTTCAATCATTTCATTCACCGCTTCGCCCTATTATCTTCCTTTCACCTACCTCATCCCAAAGAAAGTGGTGATCTGCACTTCGCCATACAAAGCTCAGACGGGGCCATATCAATCGTCGCTTGGTAACTATTATTGTAGGCAAACTCAATAAGAGGTAAATGTCTTCCCATTTTGCACCTCGATCCAAATCACTGCTCTCAAAGATATCCTCTAGGATTTGATTGTCCTTTCCGACCGCCCATCGCTTTGTGGGTGAAATGTCAGATCAAGTTTAACTTTGTTCCCAACTCTTTTGTAGGCTCATCCAAAATTTCGATGTAAACTTGGAGTCTCTATCCGATGTAATAGATTTTGGTACTCCATGTAGCCGATCACTTCTTTTACGATATTTGGGCTAGTCTATCACCCATATGTATTTTGAATTGGTAAGAAGTGAGCGACTTGGTGAGTCTATCTACTATTACCCATATAGTAGTGTTTCTTTTCGAGACTTGGGTAAATCCGTACGAAATCCATCGTTATTTCGTCCCACTTCCATTCAGGTATACCCAACGGTTGTAACTTCCCGTAGGGACGTTGGTGTAAAGCTTTTACCTGTTGGCAAACAAGGCAACGTTCTACGAAAGAAGCTATGTCTCGTTTCATGCCTTCCCACCAGAACTTCTCTTTTAGGTCTTGGTACATCTTCGTACTGCCTGGATGAGCGGTATAAGGTGTATCATGAGCCTCACTCATTATGTTGTTCCGAATCTCAACATCATCAGGAACACATATTCTTCTTTTGAACATTAAAGCATTATCTGATGCCTCCTGGAAATTTTCCAATTCGCCAGTTCTCACTCTTTCTCTTATCTTTTCCAACTTTTCCTCAATCCTTTGTCTCTCAATGATCCTTTTTCTTAGATCAGGTGTCATGGTGAGTGTAGCAATACAATTCTTGATCGCTCTCGTCGTTTAATCAATTCAATTTTAAATTGTCAATTCCTTGACAAGTTTATCTTCTCGTGTCAAGAGATATCCCAAATGAGTTTGATTTTTACGACTCAAGGCGTCAGCTACTACATTCGCTTTACCTGGGTGATAGTTAATACCACAATCATAGTCTTTTACTAGTTCGAGCCATCTTCTCTGCCTCATGTTTAGATCTCTTTGCTCGAAAAAGTATTTCAAACTCTTATGATCTCAGATAAATTTCGCATCTCACCCATAGAGATGGTGTTCCATATTTTCAAAGCATGAACCATCGCTAACTCCAAATCGTGTGTTGGGTAGTTTAGCTCATGTGGTCTAAGTTGTCGTGATGCGTATGCTATTACTTTTCCTTCTTGCATCAAAACGCATCCTAGTCCGCTCTTTGAGGCGCAAGATAAACCACATACTCTTTATCCGATTCCGGACCGCCAATACCGTGCACTTGTTAACTTTTCCTCGAGTTCTTGAAAACTCGCCTCACATTCCTCACCCAAGTGTACTTAACTCCTTTTCAAGTAGTTGGGTCATTGGTCTTGCTATTTTGGAGAATCCTCAATGAATCTCCTATAATACCCAACCTAACCCTAGAAAACTCCTGATCTCATTCGAGTTCGCGGTGATTTCCATTCTCGCACCGCCCACTTTGGTCGGATCCACTTTGATTCCATCGCAGACACGATGTGTCCTAGAACATTACTTCCTTTAACCAAAATTCGCATTTGCTGAACTTAGCAAACAATCTTTCATTCCTCAAAGTTTGTAACACCATCCTTAGATGTTCCTTATGGTCTTCCTCATTTTTCGAATAGATGAGAATATCATCTATGAAAACCAATACAAACTTGTCTAAGTACGGATGAAACACTCGGTTCATGAGGTCCATAAACACCGCTGGTGCATTAGTTAATCCGAATGGCATAACTACAAATTCATAATGGCCATATCTTGTTCGAATGCGCTTTAGCTATGTCTTCGTGTCGCACTTTAGTTGATGGTACCGACTTGAGATCAATCTTTGAAAATATACCGCTCCTCTCAATTGATCGAACAAATCGTCGATTCTTGGTAAAGGATATTTATTCTTGAGCGTCATCTTGTTTAGCTCTCGATAGTCTATACACATTCTTAAGGATCCATCCTTTTCTCGACGAACAAAACAAAGCGCCCCCAGGCGATACACTAGGTCTAATGAAACCTAGGTCCAACAGCTTCTTGATTTGAATTTTCGCCTTCCAATTCCTTTGGGGCCATTCTCAGGGGTGCCTTTGACACCGGAGCCGATCCCGGTTCCAAATCAATAGTAAATTCCAATTGTCTATCGTGAGGTAATCCTGTAGATCCTTAGAAATACATCCGAAATTCCCGACAATTTCAATGTCTTCTATCTTCGGTTCCGGCTTTTCTTCTCCGTTCAGGTAAACGAGAAAAGCATGGTATCCTTTCTTATTCATCATTTTCCTCGCCTTCAATGCGGACACAATTGGGACTCTCTTTCCCATGCTGATTCCATGGAAATGCGTTGCTCCTTGCCCAGGAAAATGAAATGATATTTTCCTTTCCTTGCAAAGAATCGTGGAGTGGTTTGCAGCTAACCACTCCATTCCTAGGATTATATCTACATCACCCATGGACATTATGTTCAAATTATTTGCTAGAACCCTTAGTGATCCTAAGTTCAACTCTAGGTTCGAGCAGAAATGTGTAACAGTCATAATTCCTCCTATAGGTGAAGAGATTCTCATATCCTGATTTGCCTTTATAGCACTAAGTCCCAACAGATCTACGCATGATTTTGCTATGAAAGAGTGCGAAGCTCCTGTGTCGAATAATATTATAACAGGTATGTTGAGAAGGATTCCCATACCTGCCAGGTTTCCCTGGTCCTGTTCGTTTTGTTGCCGGTGCAAAGCATACGCTCTAGCTTGGGGTAGCTGCGGCTGGCGTGGTGCTTGCCTTTGCTGGGGCGGTTGCTGTTGTCTGGGCTGCTGTTGACGCTGACGTTGCCGTTGTGGTTGTTGTCTTCGTTGTTGAGGTGGCTGCCACTGCTGTTGTGGTATTTGTTGTTGTACGCCGCAATTGCTGTGGAGGTTGTTGCCATTGTTGCGGCCGTAGTTGCTTTGTTGAGGTTGGGGCTGAAATTGATAGCCCTCGCCGTTGAACATTACCGGTTGGTTCGGCCTTACAATTGTTTCTCGAACGTATCCCGGACAAAAGTTCGCGAATGTCCCTTCATACCGCACCTAAAACAGCTTCCATCGCCCGCCATGCACATCCCCGTGCATTTTTCGCATTTTGGGCACGAAAAGCCCTTCACGCTTTTGTAGTCCCCTAGTTGGAGGAATAAAGGTTGGCTTCCTCCATCCTTGTCCTCGATTTGTCGAGTTCCCCGCCACCGCTGTTTGTTACCTTTGTTTTCAAAGCTTCCTCGCTACTATTACCAAAACTAGCATCCCATTTTCTCTTCCTCCGTCCATAGTATTCTCGTGATCCGAGCCGATCCCGACTTATCATCCGGCATTGCTTTGCCTCAATGTCCAAAGCCCGTAAGAGCCTCAAGATAAGTCATGTCTCCAAGACCAAAAGAGACATTCTTATTTCTCGCCTTAACCCCGATCTAAATTTTTCCGCCATCTTTAAATCCGTGTCCACTGATCCAAAGCATATATCTAGACATTTCGCAAAAGTGCGATCGTAATCGATTATCGACATCTTTTCTGCTTTAACAAGAAAAATTCATGTTCCTTCTTTTCTTGTAACTCTTCTACATACTTATCATACACTTCCCTTTAAAATCTTCCCATGTCAACTCTTCCATCCGCTCTGTTGTGAAAGTTTTCTTCGGCGCCTCCCACCGTAAATCAAGAGCCCATTTAACCGGAAGGCTACACACGATAGTCTTTCTTGTGTTGTGCACCTTAGAAAAGTGAAAATTCTCTCGATGGTTCTCATCCACCGCTCAAAGATCTTCCTGACTACCTTCCCATTGAAAGTTGGAGGGTTTTGTCTTAAAACAATTCCTCTATCCCGCGGTCGTTGAGGTGGAGGTGGTTGGGGTACACTGCTCCTCTTGATCCGGAGTTCTACCTCGCCTCCTAGGTCCGCCTCCTTTACTTCTCGTTCGGGGTCGTGTCTAGGAGGCATTCTGTTGTGTAAAATATATCATTAGCATCATGTATCATTTTATAACTCAATATTTACAATTTCATTTCTTTGCCTTTTAGAAACGATATCTTAAATAAACATTTCATTCTTGTCATACATAAATTTGTTGCAAAAGCCCTCTCGATCACACATACATACAATTGCAAAAGCACCATAGATAACGATTTGCGAACACAAGTCCTTACATCAAGGAGTACTCACATACTTGCTTCCAAAATATTTCAAAGAAAAGGCCATACACATATCGGCCTTAAGGCTTTACAAAATTAAAGTCATGCACAATGGCTTTATAGCCTTACAAAATTCAGCTTTTCCCATCGCTCAAGTTTTTCAAAAGCATAATTAAAACATACATAAAAATAGATAACATAATCCTTCAAATTTTACATCAACATCACTATCTACATCAACTCTCGAATCTTCCTCATCTTCCTCCTGATCCTCTTCCTCCTCGTCCGAGTCATCAACCCGCCATATGCTCTAGAGGGTCCAGCCCATTACTCTCTACCATCGGATGTCCCGCAGGGACCATAATCCACACGAATCGGATCAGTAGCTGCCATGGATGGGATTATACCCATCAAGAGTACCGCCACACTAATCCGCGGCGTCTGACGGAAACTCTCACCGGCGGTAAGGGTGCCGCCATCGGTGGTAGAGGCGGAAGTGGTGAACGATCGGATGTCCGAATATCAAAGGTGGGAAAACAGGGCTCCCAATGCTCTGTGCCTAGTCGCCCATCCGCTCGAACAAGTCTCGCCTCGTCAATCCGATATCGTGGTACCACCGGGTCAACAACCGTGGTACCTCGGTACACCCACTCGGGTGACTCATCACGCCATGTATACTCCCGTGGAGGAGATAAGGTCCTCTCGTCTGCGCCATAGATGCTATATACGTATGTCGTGGTCATGAACCCGGTAAATCACCTATCAAGTCATATCCTCCAGTCGCACGATAAATGTAATCCCCAGAAACTTCACGAGCATAATCTTCCCAATCACATGGAAGTATAGTAAGAAGACGCTTAATGCCGTCGTAATCCGTCACGCCATAAACTCTCGCATTCCTCCACAATCTAAAGTAATACATCAGAAACTCTCCTAGATCCTCGCCAGCACACATCCAGCTTTCCCGATAGATACGAATAGTCTCCTCAGGAGTCGGGTTGGGTCCTATCCTCCTCCTCGCAATGTAACGCATCTCCTCCATCTGTCACGATCAAAAACTAACCGTTAGACACTATTAACACCTAATAGCAGATAGGGTAGCTTAATACTTCGATTAATCAACTAGGATAAACTATTCAACCTATAACCAAACGTTCTTAACCCGTCTAGTAAACAAAACTCCTATTGCTATGTTAAGCTACACGAGGTATTATAGGTTCCTGCTCTATCTAAAACTCAAGCTGAACTTTACCCAGACTCTCTGTATTTGGGAAATGGAAAAAGATTCTGTCCTTCATAACAAGTGAAGTTCAGAACGTTAGGAATACGCAGCGAAAACCATGCGTAAAATGTAGTCCCATCGAGGAGTACGGTTAAAACAAATTTATCGCGCAGTGCAGAAAATTTTCGCGATTATAACGACGTTTCGAGAAGGTACCAATAATGACAACATACGCGCTATGGCTGCTGCCGACTTAGTATAACTATTACGTCCACGCCTTCAAATTGAAGCTTGCCGCTCTGAAATCTCGGTCCTCGATCACGCAATTGAAAATCATGGTTATGATCGCCACTTTGACTATGATAAGCATCCACCTTCTTCATTCTTCATAGTCAACGCCGCTTCCGATCATCTTTACGCTCCACTTTTGCCGCTCGTAATTTTTCAAATTAAAACACATTCATGCTTCCTATCATTCTTTTGTTTTCTTTCATTATGGGAACATACTTCCTATATCGCTCACGCTCTTCTCAAGAGCATAGCATACTTTGTTATCAACATAGATTTCATAATTCATAAGCATAACATCCAAATCACATCATCCTTCGTTCATACATAACTGTACATATCATTTTGTTTTCATACATTCATCTTTAATCATCATGATTCATTTCAAACATACATTTCAACATAATTACTTCATATTATTGCTATCAACTTTCAAAATTTAGGATTTTTTTGAAAATTTTTCATTCATAACTCATCATTTCAATCATCATCACATTACAACTTTCTTTTTCCTTTTACTTCAAAAATCTTTTCAAATTTGGCCATCATATAAAATTTTTCATTTCATAAACTCAAATGAAACTAGTTACCTTTTTCCGTTGAGCTCGATGTGATGGAGTGTTGAGAATAGCCAGTAGATTTTCTAGAAGTCTAGTGACTCAATTCTAGACTTAGTTTCTAGAAAGAATTGAGTTTCAAAGAGCAACCGCCTCGATACCACTCACACGACCCCACCGACAACCCGGAGCGAGCGGACTAATACTAGGAATAGTATTTGTGAATACGAATGATCGTCACGATTGGGCATATCACATGAGAAAACAGACTTAAGATTAACATACACTTATAATACTTCGCTCAAAAGGTTTTACCAATGAGATCCAAAGGATATGACGATCCGAAGGCTTCATGGTTCACATTATTTTATTATCCAACATGAAAATAAAACAGCTCGTAGTTGCAATGAAAGAGTGTGAATACATATATGACGATATGTATTCAAGGTTATCCATTTCTAACGAACATCAAGGACATACGGCTTTCTCAACATTTCTCCATCATCAAGAATCGAGCTCAACCTCGCACATTTAAAACAAACATGCGGGGCTAAGTACAAAATTTGTACCAAAAGGGACTTATGCCGAAAACATTTCATTTTCGCTTAATTACTCGCCAATATAGTAGTAAGACACAAGGGTTTTATTTGAAGATGCCTTGGCTTACTAAAATATTTTATCGATTCATAAAAGTTGCTTGCAAGCATTTTCGTGTACGTGATCCATATCCCTTATTATCATTCCATCATGTTATCATAGTCGAAAGTCGTGAAGCGAGGCCTCCTTCTACGACCCCGTGACCGCCGTGAATTGTCCTTACAAAGACACAAATCACCATCACAGTACACGTTAATCCTAGCTGTATAAACCTTCCCAGATAGGATCCGATATCGATTTTCATTCATAAGTTGGGAATAACCCATTAACATCACATCATACATGGATAGGATACGACACACAAAACGTAAACATTTTGGCAGGTAATCATTTAAAGAATTTTAGTTGAAAAGTACTGTAAACAAGACAGTTGAAAAGGACAGCAAAGTTGATCTATTTTGGTAATAAAGCCCACCTGGAAATTATTGTTCGTCCTTACGCTTTTCCTTACTCGTCAACGCCCACCGGTGCGTCGTCATTCACACCTTTATATAAAAAGGATGCTTTAGTACGTCGTTTACGTAATTCGAGACTTACAAAGTCTATAATCAATTTCGATATTTCATATCGACGCGAATTGAATTCCTTAATGAATTTAATTCGTTTCTCGACGCCAGATCAATTTAACATTTCTCGTTCTTCGATAGAAACGAGATATGTGTTTTAAATGACCAATTTACCCCTCTTGGTAAATGGTCCAACGTTTTTCTCACGTTTTTCGATTTCATGACTTTAAACATGAAATCTTTTCATATTAACGTGATATCATTAGCAGATGATACGCCTTACGATATTTGCGTATTTATCGAACGCCTTTCAGACGTTGATTTCAAAAGTCAACAATTTTGACTTTTCTTAGTAAATTAATTACTAAGTCTTATTTTAATATTCATTCTTTCAAAATCAATTTCTAATTGATTTCTTTTATAAACTGTTTTAATATGTTTAAAATAATTTTAAACATATAATTCATTATAATAATGAATTTAAGGATTAAAATCCTTATTTGAAATTAAAAATAGCTCACGGCTATTTTAAGTTTTATAACTTAAATAATTTCAAAATTTTTCAAATATGTCTAAAATAATATTTAGACATATAATTTATTAATAAACTTGATTTAAAAGGATTTAAAATCCTTAAAATCTTTAAATATTTTCGTAATTGTAATAAATTACCAAATGATGTCTAAAATTTTTCTAATAATATATAGTGTATTATTATACACTATGGTCATTAATATGTCATAATATCAATCAAACATTGTTCAATCATCACCTTAATAATTAATAAGGTCTCGTATTTTTTTAAAATGCTCAATAATTTTTCTAAAATTCAAATAAATTACTACAAGGTCTAAACATTAGTCCATGACATTTTATGTCATATGATCCTTAATATGACATTTATATACCATATAAATGGTAGCATATCTCTCGCCCTTTACACTAAACATGCTTAACAATTTTATAAAATTTTTCAACATATATATCATGCTCATAAACTATAGTGTAGCAACATTACATCATAATATGCATCAAAGACCATTTGATCATCACCATTCGAGTGTGTAACCCATCGGTTTTTTTGAAACAAATGTGTAATTGATCTTCAAAATTTTAACAAAATCATAAGATGCATAAAACACATTTTAGAACAACAATATAACATTGCATGTCACAAAATAAAATTACACACTAACATATGTATACATACATGTCTCGCCCTTTTTTTAAAATATAGATAGAATTTTTCAAAATTCTAATTAAATCACCCTAGACTTCAATATCATCATAAAGTAACTATATATTATTGCATGTCTCATATAAACATCATTCCTTAACATATACTTATATATATATAGGTTCGATTATTTTGAAAATATAGAATTGATTTTTCTAAAAATTTCCAACAAATTACTATACATTCTTAGTTCCTCATAACACAAGATTAACACCTTGCATGTACAAAATGAAATCATACACATATATATACATATATATATGTCTCGGTTTTATTAAAAAAAATAGCAAGAGTACTTCAAAAATTTCTCAAATAATTTACATACATTTCCAATACATCAATAATTAATAATATCACATTGCATGTAATCAAATAAAATCATACTCTTACCATTTTTTATAAGCTCTCGGTTCTTATAAGAAATTAAGCATGGATTTTTCTAAAATTTTCAAAATCAATACTATGAACATATATCACACCATAGATCATAAAATCAAGACCATACAACCTATCATAGGTCTCGCCATTTAGAAGAATTTCATACATATTTGAATAAAATTTTAAAACATGTTCAAGGCTTCACAATACATCGCTTCATATCACTAGATACATTGTAGCCATGGATTCAAATTTCTTGAATGCAAAACCCACATGCAATTCACATGAAAATAAGAACACATAATCCACATACTTTATCATCAATACACATGCAATAGCAAAACATTATCATCAAAGTTCTTCAAGAACACATGCATAAACTTAAGCTATGTTTCAAAATTTTCAAAGGTTCAAGAACAACCAAGCCTTTGATCGACACCTACCTTGTTGGTATAGCTTAAGTGAACAAGGTACAAGGTATGGATGTGTGGTATAGAAGAAGAGAAGAAGAAATGAAGCTTGGAGAAGAAGAGGAGCTCTCGCCATGGCTGAAATGAGAGAGAAAAATGAAAGTTTGGGGAGAAAATGGGAGGATTGAGAGAGAATGAGAGTAGAGTGTTTAGGTGTTTGAGTGAGGGAGAGAATGAAATAAAATCTGAACAAGACCCCCTATAGCCTCACACTCTCGGCCCTCTCTCCCAATACACACGAGACCCTTCAATTTTTAATACTAGTTTAATCACTAATGGGTTCCCAATCATTAGTGTCTTACACACTATCTTGGAAATAGCTACAATATATCATTAGTGGGAGATTTGTGGTTATAAAATCTGAATTTATACATATATACATGCAAATGTGAGATAAATGAAACAATTAAGATTTATATTATATGTATAGTAGTTCTCGGCTATTTGGCCAAACCATAGGATAAAATTCCTATTTCATGCTAATTATAGATATATAATCATATTATATGAATTAGATGATATTTAATATCATAGGTTAATAGCATAAGTGAAGAAAACAAAATAATCCAACCTTGTGTACAAGAAATGAGCTATCGGCTATTTGGACAAATCATAGGTTAAAAATTTCATTTCATGTCATTAATAGGTATATACACCATGGTATATGATTTAGATAATAATTATGGCATAGGATAATTAGAAAGAGCAAAAATTTTCGAAGAAAACCCTAATTTCAATATATTAGGGTTTTCGAAACTAAGGTTGAGATTTTTATTCATTCTAATGTTCAAGCATTAATTAAATGCTTGTTAGTACTGTAATATCATAAAAATATCATAAGAAATAATTTCCTAAAGTTTCTTGATCATTAAAACCATCTTTCATCTTATCTCTAAACGTTGACGTTAGAAGACGTCTCAAAACGTTACGTATCGACTCATTTTAAAATGGTCGAATTACTCGTAATCTCATTATAAAAATATTCCATTATTAATGGAATATAATTCCAAGCTTGATTGCTTAAGAAATATCGTGATATTTCAATAGTCGATATGCATTCGACGTTAAAAATGTACTGCCGATAAAAGTTAATACTTTCGATTTCTTTCATTCACTGACTTTGAGTGAGTGTGTAACAGAATTTATTCCTTGTAAACAATTGAAATCATACTTGATTTCATATGTGATTTGATTTCACGGCAAAATTTTATTTTACGGTTTAAGCTATTTAAGAAAATAAAACCTTAAGATTCCGAGAAATCAATCGAAAGCACGATAAAACTTAAAGATTCGGTATTAACATGCCAAATCGGATAATTTGACCATTCCTCCTCCCAACTACCACCAAGACCTCCCCAAATGAGCTAATAATAGCTCTTTAGGCTGCAAGAGAGCAGAACATTTTGTACATACAAAGATTTCTAAGACCATACAAAGGTTGTATTCATCAGTTTCTAAGACCATACAAAGGTTGTATTCATCATCCTCTTCCATCCTAATGGAGTGAAATTTTTTTTAGAATTTTTCTTCATTTTGAAACCCTAGTTTCTTCCCTCTTTTTGTGGCTTTCGAGCCACCAAATGCTCTCAAGCCATGAATGAAATATGCTTAGAAATATGTTCTAAGGCTGTAGTTAAAATTTGGGAATTTTTGGAGCATGTTTAATATTTTTTGATTTATGCTATATTTCTTTTTATATGTGATAAAGCATGTTTGTGAATATTATTTGATATTGTTGCTTGTTGATGTATTAGGAGCATGTATAATAAATATGATAATTTTCAAATATTTCATGTTTTTTTTAAAAAAAAAACTCGAGAGCTTTATTAAATTTTTAAGCCATGGTTTGATTTTTCTTTTTGAAAAATAGTTGAGATATAGTGTTTAATATATGATATGAACATCATATATGAATCTTGGAATTTTTGAAACACATCTCCTATTTTTCTTAAAAGGGCCGAATATATGTGTATATTTTTAATCCATTGTTTGATTTTTGTTTGATGAAAATAGTTGAGATATAGTATTTAATATATGATATGAACATCATATATTAATCTTGAAACTATTGGAACACTTCTCCTATTTTTCATGTGAAGGTCGAAACCTATACATATTTTTAGAAATTATTTTTATTTTATTTGTTGAAAAATAGTTGAGGTATAGTGTTTAATATATGATAAGGACATCATATATTAATCTTGAAATTATTAAGGAACTACTCCTATTTTTTTATAATTACCGAAAACTATATATATATATATATATATATATATATATATAGTGATTTATTTGATTTTGTTGTTGAAAATAATATGATATGTGATTTATTTGATTTTGTTGTTGAAAATAATATGATATGTGATATTATAAATATTGGTTGATGTTTAATGTTAATATTACATGTTTATTGCATAATATAAACATATTGTGAAGGAATGAAATTTATTAAATATATATACATATACTTCATAATTACCAAAAATAAGTAGCTGGTGAAAAGCACGTGTTATAATTTTAATGTATGATATGAGATGATATTTCATGTTTAGTATATGATATAAGCATAATATGTTTTTTGTAGAATTTATTGAACACCAATGCTCATTAAATCATTAATGCCGAAAACTTTGGTAGTTTTAAACCATGGATTGAAATTTTATATGATGATATTGAATTGGAAATTAAATTCTATAGTATGATAAGAGTATAACATGATTTTATTGGAATTTATTGGATAAATATGCTAATTATTTGTAAAAACCCGAAAAATTTAAAACTTTTATTAGTGATGTTTAAATCACTTATTTGTGGTTCTTAGACCTTAATTATGTTTAAGGTAACCAACGAAACAATTAGAATCGATTGTAGATCGAAAACTAGATAAATAAAAACTAGTGACTAGTCCTACCGATTAGGGTTTTCGAATAGCTTGAACATAGAATGAAAGATCGAGAATGAATCTTGACAAAAGATTTCATTTCTAGAATACTCATGAAAACATGTGAGAAGCCAAAGAATGAGAATTTTCAGCATACTTGCCTTGTTAGTCTTAAAAGTATTATTTATGAGCGGATCAACTTCCAGTCCGTGCTAATCATGATAATTAATAATAAAAATTAAATTCATGAAGGAATATATTAATATGAATTTAGAAATTATAAGAATCAATTTCTGAAGAACTTAACCGAACGCCGGGAAAAATGTATCGGAAAAACCCTAATCTGATCCGAACGATCCGAAACTCGCACCAAGGGTCTAAATCAATAAATTATGATTTATAAGACTCAAATAATGTAACAGCCCTCTAATCTTAAGTACGGATTAGCAGGGACGGTTATATGGAACAGGGTTAAACAACACAATTATATAATAAAGTACTAAGTCGTGAGTAATATATAAGAGATATTTCTAGAATTTCAAGCGTTCAAGGTTCGACTAAACATATTGTACATACGACTTCATAATCTAGCAGAGGAAAACATGTGATGTGTACATATGACGATGTACCATCAAGGTATACTATCGACAACTTTCCTATTGCTCAACATCGCCCATCGCATCACCACTCAATCGCACATTAAAAACAATATGCGGTGAGTACAAGAATGCACTCGGTGGGCTTATGCCAAAATATTTTCATTAAATTACTCGCCCATTAGTAACACACGAGGTTTTAGTAGAAATACTGTGCTTCAAACATTTTCTTTCATTTTCATAAAGTTATCGCCGCACATATTTTCTCATCTGTATGATCCGTGATCATTTCCTTTATAACATTATCATAATTTCACATACGTTGGTAGCGAACCAACAACATTTAATATCATCATATCATCACAATATCATAATATGTTGGTGATGAGCCAACAACAATCAATCTCATTACAACACCATCATACGTTGGTAGCGAACCAACAACATTCATATCATCACATCATCCTCCTCATAATACATCATACCATCCTCCTCATAATACATCATATCATTCTACTCATAAAATATCATCATCCTCCTCATAAACAATTCACCTCATAAACATTCTCCTCATCATCATAACATTCATCATAAGTTGGTAGCGAACCAACACTATTGATAGGATCATACATAAAATCATAAACACTTTGGGCAGGTAATCATTTCTCAACAAAGAGCATTGTAAATA
The DNA here is from genome assembly GCA_036937905.1 of Salvia rosmarinus. Classification (NCBI taxonomy): domain Eukaryota; kingdom Viridiplantae; phylum Streptophyta; class Magnoliopsida; order Lamiales; family Lamiaceae; genus Salvia; species Salvia rosmarinus. The sequence goes on from JAODLM010000612.1 coordinate 241,253, forward strand.
AACATTTGAGAAACATTTTATCCTCGAGGAGAAAGAAAAGCCCACCTGGATTGGAGACTTTCTTAATTCGATTTCGTTCTACGCCAACGATCACGTCCGCGTCCAAACCTTTACGTAAAAACGATTTCAGTACGTCGGTCACGTTTTTCGGGATTTTCAAAGTTTAAAATAAACTTTGATAACTTATACTATAATAATTCGAATTTCTTAACGAATTCAATACGTCGTCCAATCGCGTATCTTAACTAAACATTTCGTATTTCAATAGATAGGCGAGATATAATCAACTATTTCATTTTAACCATTCAGTTAAACGCTCAACGTATTCTAACGTTTTTCGATATAAAGATCTCAAGTATGAAATCTTTTCTAACCAATGAGACTTTCTTATAAAATTTATACGTTTTACACGCATTAGCGTATTTATCGAACGTATTTCATACGTTAAATCAAAAGTCAACAATTTTTGACTTTTCTTAATAAACTTTTCAATAATTCATATATTTAGCAACTATTTTCCATATAAAATGACTTTCAATCGATTTCTTTTCATAAAGCCTTAATTCTCGATCTTTCACGCAAATAGATAACTTTATTAATATTTTTCTTAAATATTAATCAACTTATTCATTAAACATTATTTTTCATTTCTAACGTTATTTAATATAACGTTTCACCATAAACATAGTATTCTATGTTTATAAAATTTCATAAATTCTTAATATGTCTAAAATAATTTCTGACATATAATGTATCATTTTCTCGATATAAGGAAATTAGAACTCTAATTCTTTAACCTTAAGCTTTACGCCCTTATGGCTATGTTTTTCAAACTTCTTCAAAAATTCTTCTAAATTCATATAGTGTACTATTTTATTATAGTATCACTAATATGTATTAACATTAACTATAGAAAATTGAACATCAATTTCCTATAGCTTTCGCCATCACTAAACCATATCCATCAATTTTCTAAAATTATTATAAAATTACACAAGGCCTATACATTATCATATACCATTAATATTGTAATATTCCAAAGAAACGAATATACGATTACGGTTTTCTAAACCCGTAATTGTGGTTTTACCAGATATTATCTTTTTACGACATCGAATCTTGTGATTTCGATACGATATCGTTATAACGAATTCCTTTATAAATTCACTAAGGATTGTGAATTAAAGGAATGAAATATTACGAAATGATTCGTCAATATATTTTAACGCCGAACGCAGATCGAACGCCGCCTTTTCATGAAATTTTCTCGAGCAAAGAAGCTTGGAATTAATTTCCATCTTAATTCCTTTATTAAAAGGAATATATTTATTTAGTAAGTATGAACTTATCACGACCATTTTGAGATGAGTCGATTTTGAACGCTTTGAGACGTTAACGCCAACGCCTGAGACGTTTGGTAAATTGAGTTTAATGCTCGTGAAATTATAATAATTAATTTCCTATTAATATTTTATATAATCTCAGTATTATTAATTATTAAAATTGAATTTTCAGTTATTAAAATTGATAATTTGATATTGAAATTTTCAAAACCCTAAGTTTATAAACTTTGGTTTTCACATGAAATGACACTATTAAATTATCATATAGTATCTAAACTTTATAATATGATATATATGAGTGTTATTAAGCTATGAAATTAGTTTTAGATCATTAAAATCGATAATGATTTTTATGATTTTCAAACATAATTTTGAAATTAGGGTTTTATATGCATGAATTAATGCTATAATTTTATCCTATGATATTATTTAATATCTAAATCATATATTATGATATATATGTATATTTGGATCGAAAATAGCATGAGTATCAATAATAGGTGTGATTTGTATTTTATTCCTATTTTCCTAATTTTCTATCTCCAGATTTTCAAAATATACTATATGCTTGATTTAATTATTTTATGGTATGTATTATATATCTATGACCTATACTATGATTAATACATAGTACTAATGTGTAACAAAAATTAAAAACAGCCCCTTACACCCTTGAAGTCCGGCCATCATGCTCGACAAAGCATGATGTGCACCTTTATCGCCCAACCCATGAACACCCTTTTGCTTAGCCTAATCATCACACATAATCCTCATCATTGCTACAAATTTTCTCCCATTTGTTGGCTGAAAATCGTGAGAGAGAGAGAGGTAGTATAGGGAGGACTCTTCCCATTCAAGCCATACACCTTACACATTTTCAAACACACAACACTCTCTCAAACACTCCATTCTCTCCCAATTTCTGCTCCAACAGCCGAGCTTCTCTCCCCCTTGAAAGAAATATTTTCCCCTTCTTCTTCCTTCTCCCATTCACAAATCTTGGTACATTAACCATTGTGCTTGAAACTTATACTCTTTCAAAGGTAATAGTCGACCATAGTCACGATTTTTCATCCCCTATTCTCGAATTTTCGAGCATGATTAAATATGTATGTATGTGTTTGATGTTCTTATTTTCGAAACCTTGTGTATTAGTATGTTCTTGATGTATTTTTATTTTCAAACTATGAGCATATATGTTGAAATGAGCATAGGTTGTCATATATGCAATGTTTGTAAAGATTTAGCATGAATAAGTAATTTTCGAACCATAGTATACATGTTGTAATAATTTCGAAAATGTATATAAAAATGTTCATGAGAACCGAATGCTTTTTAACCATTTTTATGATGTATTATTGATCTATGATATGATTTAAGACTATGGTATGTTAATTAAAATTTTTGGAAAACCCTAGCTATTTACTTCATGAATGCCGTGAGCTTCTCAAATAAATACCTTGGTGTATAATTTTTATTTTAATCATATAATGACATATTAATGCTTTAATATATTGATTATATGTTATATGATTTAATTAGAATTTTTGAAAATCAAATGCATGATTTTGAAAAATACCGTGAGCATACTATATGTATATGTTGGTGTATGATTTTATTTTTGAACATGCAATGGTGTATTAATGCTTTAGTATATTGTTTATACATTGTGTGAATTAATTAGAATTTTTGGGAATCATTTACCTATTTAAATCAAATAAGTTTCTAAAGCTATGTTTATATGGTGATGATTTAATTGGTTCTTGATGATTATATGATGTTATATTAATATACTATAGTGTATAAACATAGTATATAATTATTGAAATTTTGAAAACCAAATACTAAATTAAATCGAAAAAGCCGAGAGCATTACAAGCTCATATGGTGACGATTTAAATTAGTTTGGTTGATGTTATGATGTTACAATGTTATAATATAATGTTTAATGATGTTGGAATTTATTTAGAATTTTTAGAAATTGTTTGCTATTTATTTGGTAATTATCTTGTAATTACCGTAGATAATTACTATATATTATTAAACGAATGCTTATGATGAACTATGGGTTATATTAATGCTATATACTGATGTTGGGATATTATAATAAGGACATATCAATTTTGGGAATTTTTGGATGATTATTCCCTATTATTTGAAATTACCGTAAATATATATATGTATATATATAAATAAATAGCAAACAGTATTATATGAATTTCATAAATTCATATTCTGGACCATAGTGTATAATAATACACTATATTAATTTAGAAAATTTTCAAAAGTCATTTGATATTTTTAAGTTAATTATCTAATTATCGATAATTAATAAGGATTTTAAAATCCTTTTAAAACAGTTTATTAATGAAAATTTACTAAATTAATATTCTGGACAGTTTTAAATTTTACAAAATTTTATAAACATAGATTGCTATGTTTGAGACAAACGCTCATTTTATAACGCTTTAAAACCAAAATACACTTTTATTTATAAAAGGGTTATTAAAATGCGAAATTAATTATAAGTCCTCGATTTACGTGCTAAATCAAGAAATAGACTTTACGCTTTCAAATCGATCAAATTCGATTTATAAAAATTGTAAGAAATTACTTTTTAAAGTCAAAATCGTTGACTTTGTCGACAATGTCGACTTCGTTGACTTTTCAAGTCAAACGACGATTATACGCTTATAAATACGTCAAGACGCTGAAGATATACTAATTGAGTATGATACCTCATTAGTAAGAAAAGATTTCACAAATGAAACCATATATCGAAAACGCATTTATACGCCGAAAGTATCTCGAGAACGAGAACAAGTCAATCGCTTACGTGTTAGAGACGTATCAATTCACTAAGAATTCACTACATCGATATGAAATATCGAGTTTATCTTAGTTTTCAAAGTCTCGAAAGACTTGAGCGACGCACTAAAGCCTCGCTTATTCGTAGCGTGACGCAAACGCAAATGACGGATTTTGACGAACGAACGAACCTAGACTTTTACAACGAACCATAGTCCAGGTGGGCTTCCTATCTTTTAAACGTGGGCTTCCCTTTCTTACCTCACGAATGTGGGCTTTTTATCTTCAAAATATGACTTTATCATATACCAAATGAATTTATTTACAAGACTTATACTACAACCGCTTATCAAATGTTTTACTACATTACCCGCCAAAATATTTCGCTTTGTGTATGGATCCTATCTCGTTATGCCCGGGTAGGCTATGGAGATGGTTGGAACTATTATATCAATTGTTGTGGTAGCACCCAACCTTTTAAAGTCGGGTCCCGCGTCGGATGACAAATGCCCGCTAGATCGGCGTGAAGGTTGGAACTACGCCGTGTTAACATATGCTTGCAGAGAGTGACTGTGTCAGACGGATTACGGCGGTCACGGCGTCGTAGATGGAGGCCTCCTCTCGACGCTTATTATTTATTATTATTATGTATTGACTATGAGATACGGACCATACACCCCAAGAAAATGCTCTACCGAGCTATGTTTACTTAACCGAATGATTTGGTAAGCAAGGCATTTTAACTAAAACCCTCGCGACTTACTCAATATTGGCAACAGAATCCAAATCTATCAAATGTTTTCGGCATGAGTCCACTAAGTGCAATTTCTTGACTTAGCCCCGCATGTTTTTTTTAAATGTGCAGTTGAGCTCGATGGTGATGATGGGGAATGTGTTGAGGAGTCCAAAGGTCCTCGACCGATTTACTCAATTTGTGGTTTATACCTCAATGCATATCGTCATATATGTATTCACACACTTTCCGCCGCTACACTCGAACTACCTTATTTACGCTTTTATGTTTATAAACTATTGAGGTCCATCGGATCGTGCCAAGTTTTGGGGTCCGATGGCTCAAACCTTTCAAAACAATATAACATCATCTCATATTCTGCTCAAGCATGTTAGTTTATTTTACGCATCTCTATTTCTATCCATGTAACCCCTAAAGTACTACTCCTAGTGTTAGTCGCCTCCAACCGGGTTGGTCCGGAATGGGTCGTGATGTATGGTATCGAGCGCTTTTGCTCTTTGAAAACCCAAATTCTTTTTATTCTAAGTCTAGATCGAGTCACCGGACTTCTAGAAACCAATCGACTCCTCAACACTCCATCACATCGAGCTCAACCGGAAAAAGGTAATCGCATTCCTTTCTCAAACTCATGAAATGGAAATTTTACATGATTGAACAATTGGATGGACTTTTGAAGGATTTGATTATTATGAAAATTTTATGATGAAAATGAAAGTTGAGCAGAAAATTTTTCCAAGATACTTTTAGTCGAACTAATGCAATACTCGGTATTGATATGAAAGTACACGGTGGTACTAGTTGAATGATCAACATGGGATGAATGAATCCATTTTGATATGCATATAGGTTGATTATGATTTCTATGTTGAATCGATTTCCAAAATTTCAAATCAAACATCTTTCCAACTTTCAAAATTTTATTTATGATGAACGATATGTTATCATAAGACTAACTTAGACTCTAAGGAGCATGCTCACGATCGTGAAAGAACATAGAAGTACGAACTTTTTTCCTTATGCGAACGAAAGAACGATAGGAAGAATGAAAGTAACGATACCCTTGAGTACGAACGACGGAAGACGAGCGAGAAGGATGGACGAGGACAACCTCAACCTTTAAGCTGAATGACGTCGGCACTCCATCACTACTTCGACATGAGTGAGCATCAACACAAAATGGATGCCACTTACGGCTTCAGAATGTTCAGCCTCAACTTAAAAACCCAAAGATGGTAGACATATTACGTCGACATACGTCTCGTTTTGCAATTTGGCACGATCGCGCAAATTTCCTGCACTGCGCAGTAGATTTGTTTTAGCTAGATCTCTCGTTAGACTCCGATTTACGCATGGTTTTCACCTGCGTATTCTAACGCACTGATCTTCATTTGTTATGAAGAACAGAATCCTTAATTCTGCCTCCAGAATACGATAGAGTCCGTTGAACTCTAGTTCGAGTGTTTGGTATAGAATAAGGATCTCATAGCTTATATTAAGATGTTGTTGGCTTATGTATACGTTTGGGTAAGACTAAGAAGGTAAGTTGTGGTGATTATTGTGCAGTATGATGTTGCCTACCTTATAGACTTGCTTGACCTTATCTAGTTGCTTCACGTTACGTTTAAGATATCCTTGCCTGCTTATGCGATGACGATAGTTGACTTATGTTAGTTTTATTCGTGACAGATGGAGGGGTTGAGATATCTCGCGAGGAGGATTAATGAACTTTATTCTTGGTTTCTCTCTAAGCTTATCATTGCTTGAATATATATATATATATATATATATATATATATATATATATATATATATATATAATCCTTCCTTACGATATAACATTGTCCTAACTCCCTAAAATTCTTGACCTTTCATTCCTTATCTTAATTTGTATTCTACCCATCTCCATTCTCTCTTTTATGTCATGTTGGGTGTGAGAGTACAACTTACGTTAATCCTTGAATGCCCGACTATTTGCTTCTCATTTTCTTAAACTTTCCGATAGGTTTTCCTTTTTGTTGGACATACTATGATTTAGGTGAATTTTATAACTCGGTGTTAGATTCTACATTTACCATCCTCGGTGATCATTTATCATACTTATAATCTTTTACTAATTCGAGCCATCTTTCTCTCCTGCATCCACATTTCCTTGCTCGAAGAATAAATTGAACTTAAGTTGAGAAGGGTTCTTAACTTAGTCATAGGAGTGATGTCTTGAAGACTTTGGTATTTATACTCGTCACTATTTCAAGTCGGGGTTGGAAAAATTCCATTCATGTGGCCTAAGTCATTGTGATCATAAGCTATTATCTTTCTCTATTAATACATAGCCTCTCTTTTATTACTCACGTAATTTCATCCCTTTTCTATGTTATTGGTCTGCTACTTTAGAGTTCTCAATAGCTCTTTTGATAGTAGTCCATTTATCTAAGAAATTCGGTCTCTTTTAGGTTCAACGACTTTCATTCTTAATTGTTTTGCCTTTGTCGGGTCCACATTGATTTCTTCTAAGGATACTATATGCATGAGGAATATTTCTCCTTCCGAAATACACAATACTATACTTGGCAAAATCTCTGCTCTTAAAAGTCGTAAGAGCGTCCTTAAATTTCTTTATGTTTTCTTTTGAATAGGTAAGAACTTTATCCAAAGATTAAGATAAAAATTATCTAAATGCGTGTGGAACACTCGACTTTTGAGGTTCATGATCAATGGTGCATTTGTCGGTCGATAACTATTATCTCAAGTAGCCATATCTTATTGAACGATTGTTTTCGTATTTGGATACCATTCTATAAAGGCCTATAATATTACACCAAAATGCCTCAAATGAGGACTTTTATACATTAATTACTAGTTCGGTTTGTCGTGGGATTACAAGCTCTGTTCTTTTACACCCAAAATTTCGACACAAATTTAACATATTCACAAATTTTCGGACTACGTTTATTTACATATTATAATCACACCGTTTTCATCATGATCCATTATCTACATATAAGTCTTATAGGATCCTAGTTCTATGTCTCGAGTGGCCTTCGAGTCGTCTCCTCTGGAAACTGCTTTCTCTAAGTGCATTTTGTTTCATACTAAGTTATTCTCATCGAGGAGGGTCCAGTGCTCCCGTTCTTCTTCAATACCGAGTTGGTGTTACTTTATCGAAAGTATGGTGGGTTGTGTGCGTAATTCTCTAATCCAGCGGGATAAGATCTGTCCTTTTGCCTTCTCGCTCTTATTGTACCATTGTGACGGGGACGTGGGGTGGCATTTGGAACATTAGGGTACAACGTTCTCATGTCGTGCGGTGTAAATTGCGGGACTAGGACGAGTGCTTATAGGTGCCGTTCCATCACGCATCATGAGTATACTTGAGCTGTTGACAAATCACGGTAAGTGCTGAGACTTTGGAATTTGTATCATGGAGAAATATTCTTTCGACACGTCCTTTTGCAAAACCACCTTGTCTGTTGGCGACCGATAAGTCGTTGGATACCATCCTCGTTGTCACTCTAAAAATTTCAAGCTCCATCTAGAGGTGTAAAATTTTCTCAAACTATTCTAAATCCATCTAGCTCATAATAAAAAGCCGATACTGTCATTATGAGTTATAAATTATGAGCCTTGGGTTACTCTCTCGATTAAACACCTTTTCCGCTTTTGTATCGGATATTTTAGATAAGTTCGACTTAATTTAAGCTATGGAGGAATCTTTAAACAAGAATGATCTCTTAAAGAATTATACACTTTAAAATATAACCTGTAGATAACTCATGACACTTATCTTAATACTCGTTTCGTCTCTCCTTGTTAGCGTATAACAAATCCATTCGATATCGGATGGTGATACCAATATCCTATCAGCGTAAAACCTTTTATCGAAAAGATTAGGTCCAGTCGATCACGTGAATAGACCATTTTGAGCTTCTTGACTCAAAATTATATCTCGTTCCTCCCGGATATAGTGATCCAAATCATTGAGTAGAACTTTAGGCGATTCTAGGTTCGAATCTCGCTGAGCAACTCTTGCGATGGCCATGATTTTCGTATAGGTAGGAGGTCTACATCTTGATGCGATTACCTAAATTTGGTTCTATCTTCTGCGTACTTGCGGATGTCAGCAAAACACCTAAATTGAACAAATTCTTATAGGTATTAGAAATTTCCTATACCTATCCCTGTTGGTTTTGTTTGTTACATTTTGGTGCGAAGTGTGAGCTTTGGTCACGGTGTTCCCGTTTATTTAAGTGAACATCTAATTCATATATCTTTGTCATTTTCATTGTGACATTATGTTCCTTGCTATGGCTTACATTGCCGCATTCAACCTATACTTCTCGTATCGATGTCGTTCCTTTTACTAATAGCATTTGTGATTAGAGTCATCTACCCATCCTTTGATATTGATATTTTATAATTAAATCTTATCGTAGAGATCGTCGTGTCTAGCACTATCATTCATTCCTAATCGGTATGAATGACTCCATTCCTTTTCACTTTATCGATCTTAGGAATATATTTCTCATATATCCTTACTTTAACTCTTCTCAAGGAAATTCTTATTTATCAGTCATATGTCTGAAACTTATATTATGTCGGTGCTATCTTATAATCATTATAGCTCATAGTTTCTTTAGTTATTTCGACTTTTGTCCTTTTTCTTGGACACGGTATTTGAAAGTAATCTTACTTCGTTATAATTCGTTCCCCTTGGGACTAGAACGTTATCATTGTCGTATGGCTTGGTAGGTGCATTACGTTAACACTATAACTTAAATTCAACATCTTTCTTCCATGTCTTGCCTTGAAGATATTTTCTTCACACTTGATTTACATACTAGGGCTATCCTGTTATTCACACAATCTCAAAGATTATGGTTCCTTAATCTCATTATCATTTGTTTAACAAGTTTGATTACTTGGAATCGGTTATGCTCAATCATAATCTCATTGGTGAGGTATAAAGGCGATGGATCTATTTTACGAGATGCTATCATTTCCTATATAAATATATTCACGGAAAGGAATATTTTGTATCATCTTTATTCTTTTAAACATGTCAACCTACTAACGAGGTTTCGAGGACAACCAACTATCTTAAGGATAAGTTGTAATCTCTTTTATAAAAGGAGTTCATATCCCACGGATATCATATACTTTTCTTGCTTTTACTCTTGCATCTCTTAAAGTATCTTATTCATAACTTGATTATCGTGTGATCGTATGAAGGTATAACTTCATTGTTATCAATCTTTGTAAAGCCCGTCAAGGTCATCACGTCCTGTGTCATAGGAAAATATATCATCTCTGATTTTCCTTACATCTGATTTCTTGATGTTATTATTTTCTTGATGCGAAACATTTGGGTGGTCGGAATAAGTCGACCTATTTCATATCGATGTTTATCGCTTCACTAATTAGTACTTAGGTGACAAGGTGAAGTCGCGTTAGTCATACTTGATGGTTTGAGTCGAGAAAATTATCCGATCTCTTAAAAAAGCGTTGTCTACAAATTGAAATAACATCTTTTCAATGATTGATTCGATATGCTTTTAGCCCGAATAAATGGGGCTCTGAGGGTCCGAAGACGAATAGCGACTCTTGAGATTTCTTTGGTCATATGGGCTGCGGACCGTCACAAATATTTTCTCGATTCACTGCAGTTTGGGTTCAAAAGGACACTTTATGAATTTTGGGTTGAAAATTTTCTTGAAGAAGTGAGAAACTCGAATGAATTCTCAATTGGAACTAGGTCGTAGAGTTAAACTCAGCGACAGATATTGGGTGATGAATATAATTTTGAAAGCTTATATACCCATAATGGGTCATCAACAAAGGTTCTTATATGCGTGTGGCTCTACTTGTATTCTGGCAATCTTACTTTCTTAGTAACATTCTAAGATTAGTATCATACTATAACGTTCTTACTTTCTATAAATCATAGAGCTAGCTTCAACTGATTCTCGTGAATCCTGGGTGGGAATCAAGAATTTGGTCCTTCATAAAAATGAAGTACAGTCGTTAGGACACGTGGCGAAAACCATACGTACGCCGGAGTTCACACGATCGAGAACTAATCAAAACAAAATCACTCGCGGTGCGGGAAAATTTCTGGCGCGCGCGAGGTCATAGCGATGCCGACACCAAGTGCGTGCATGCCGTTACCGATGCGCGGTAGTACGTGAAATGCCGGCGTCGGTGCGCATAAGCTCAAGTCGATATGTCAAGTCGGCGTTATAAATTCCGAAATCAAAGTCGACGATCGGACATGCGGGTCGAGTCAGTCGCACAATTTCTTAGAAATCTTTTGCTCGATACTCAGATGGAATGAGTTCTCAAATCCATTACTCTTGTTCTTGTAATAGGAGGAAGTTCTTACTTATGTTCTTTGTAAAAGTGATCATGCTTCTTAAAAGTCTACGTTACGTTGTAGCATGCTCGTCATCATAAACAACTTTGAAGTTTGAGTAAAACTTCAAATATTCATCTACTCATTTATATTAATTATAATTTCACGAATTCAATATCATTTTGACAAATCGGTGTCATCTCAATCACTTTAAAGCATGAATAACATAACTTTGTTCATAATAATGAACCCTTATTGAATTCGAGTTTAATATTTACATCTTTGGCGTATCATGCGAAACTTTCTCACATCATTGTCATCTCCATATATCTTCCTTCTTTTCATAACTTTCTCGACAAATCATTTGTCATAACATTCATTCTCAACCTTTCTCATAGCTTTCATTTCTTTTGAAAGATCATTTCAATCATCCTTCACTTCAAACTTTTGATTTCAAACCGAGAAAATCATTTATTTATCATAAATCAATCCTTTAAGTTTTGATATGCGTCCATACCGCATATTGTGGGAATCTTTGAAACTTTCATAAATATGCGGCCATACACGATATTGTGGAATCTCTTTGAAAAAATCATTTCCATCATTTTCACTTTCAATCTTTTCATTTTATTTGAATAAAATCATTTCATAAACATTAAATCGGCGAAATTTTCAAAACTTTGGAAAAGAATCATTTACCATTTCGGTTGAGCTTGATGTGATGGAGTGTTGAGCATTGTCGGTGACCTTTAGAAGTCTAATGACTCAATCTAGACTTAATCTTAAAGGAGATTTTGGGTTCGAGCAACAGCTCGATACCACTCTGTCCGTCAAATCTAAGTAGGATTTAGAAGGTTAAACTCTAAGGTATAATTAAGCGAAATTCTTCTATAGCCGTAATTCATATGACAAGCATGTTCTTGGACTTTAGTACATAACTTAAGTTCTTCAGTGGAAAACATGTGATATGTACATATGACGATGTCTATCAAGGTATAAACTTTTCGACAATATTCCTTTGCTCAACACTTCATCCATCTCTCTCCACTGCACATTTAAAACAAACATCGGGTGAATACAAGAATGCACTCGGTGGACTCATGCAAAACATTTGATAATATTGAATTCTGTGCCATGTCGAGTGAGTCATGAGGTTTTAGTTAAAAGGCCATGCTTTATAAATCATTCGATTATAAAAGTAGCTTGCGACATTTTCTTGGTGTGTATGGTCCGTATCTCATAACAATACATAATAATAATAAATAATAAGCGTCGAGAGGAGGCCTCCCTCTGACGCCGTGACCGTAATCCGCTACATACTCTCTGCGAACATATGTTAACCACGTATAGTTCCAACCTTCAGCGATCCTGGCGGCATTTATCATCGAGGGACCCAGCATTAAAAGGTTGGGCGACCCAAATGACATAACTTGTCATAATAAAGTTCCAACCATCTCCAGCCCTACGCAAACGAGATAGGATCTACAAAAGCGAAATATTTTGGCGGTGTCTGCGTAAAACATTTGATAGTTGTAGAATAGATGCGTAAATAAACTCATTTGGAATAACATTAAAGTCACATTTAGTGGGGTGAAAAGGCCCATTTTGAAGATAAAGCCCGACTGGTTGTAGTTTGCACGATTTCTTGGATTGCAGTCAAACACTTATCTATTCCGCTTTGAGGTTTTGGAGTTGAAACATCCATCGGGTCTTGGAACCCTATTTCTACTTGAGTGTATATCTGGCGATATACAATCAATTGATCATTAATGGCGCCTAGTCGAATATTTCACGTTAAGGCGTCTTGGTAAAAATATCATATTGTTGTTTTATCCTAAATTGTGCATCTTATTAATGCTTTAATGTACCTTCGACATATCATATGAATGCATCAATTAATAGCATGTTAGTCACATAGGCATGTTTCACATAGGGGAGTTTCAACACTTGGTTAAATTTCAGTGTTTAATTTTCAACAAAAGCAAAAACAACCCAGTGTCTACTTTGACGATCTATAACTCTCGATTAAAATACGTATGACCGCACAAGACACATTCGAAAACCTCTAAACATGTACTGTAAGTTCTAAGAGGAAGTCGACCCAAAAGAGTGGTGGTTCTGGAGATATAGGGTCTCAAAGTGGGTAACTCTGAGCTTCTCTTACAAATAATTTCAGATTTAGAGTGTCATCTTGCGATTCATAACTCTTGATTAAAAATACGTAGTGACCAAGACACATTCTGAAACCTCTAAATATGTACTATAAGTTCTAAGAAGGAAGTAGACCCAAAATAGTCGTGGTTCTAGAGATATAGGCTCTCAAAGTGGGCAACTCAGCTGACTTCTTCTGAAATTGATTTCGATTTAACTTAACAACGAGGATTTTGAGGCTCGTAACTTTAACTCACAATACCAAATACTGAAAGATACCATTTTAGAAACCTTGTAATAAGAACTACATGTTTCATGAAGACCGTACTGGAAGATACTTGATGCATCGAGAATCGTAAGTTCAAAGTTGACTAGTTGGAAATGACAACATTCAAGTTGGTGACTTTGGGTCAGTGAAAAGTATACTTATAAGGCTTGGTTTGGGATCAAACTTTCCAGATCACAACTAGACATGGTAAGGAACATTTCTTATGAAGAAACCAAAGTCAAAATCGGATTACAAACGCTCGAATATCTCACGCAAAAGTCGTACGGACAGTCATTTAGCATAGAATTTTACTAAGGCAGTTTGTCCAAAAGCTTACTGTAATGCGTCAACTTTAAAATTCACCGTGAGTTCATTATAAGGAATCTAGGAATGCAACCAATCATATTGAAAAGAAACTTAAGTCTAGTTTAATCTAGAAAAGCCTTACTCAATGATTCAAAATAGATTGGGAGATAAAAATAGTTTACTACAAGCTATCACTACAGTGACAGTTTTGTGCAGTTTGTTTGAAAAATCTGGAATAAATAGGAAAATATTTTAGAAAATTCTGAAAATTTACATAGATCTTCTAGACATGCTAATTTATGTTTATGCCAATTTTAGAGTTTAACATTATCCAAAATCTAAACGAAAGCCACGGACCGTGGGTGATGAACACCGAAATTTTACAGATTTGTGCAGTGTTTTTAGAAATAGAATTAAAATAGAAAATCAAGTTGGATTGACTTGAAATTTTACAGAGATGTAACAGACATGTTTAATTTCAACATAGTAAAATTTCACATTCATCAGACTACTGTAACTTAGTCAAATAATTTTATGAAGTTACTGTTTTTGTAACATACTTCAGTTTTCAGTTTTAAGCTTATTCTTCTTGTATGCATTTCATATAACCACGAAATGGTGAATCTATCACCCCAAATCACCACCAAGATCATCAATCTAACCATGCAAGTATGATTTAATCATGTCTAAGAGTCATAGGAGATAGTTATACCTTAGTCACGAATTTGAAGATGAATGAGAGAGATGGAGCTTGAGCTCTCTCTTCCATGGTGGAAATGTTGTAGGAGAAGAAGAGAGGAAAGGAGAGAGAGGTCTGAAAATTTTGGGAGAGAGGAGAAAATGTATTATGAGTGAAATGAAGTGTATGAGAAGAGTTTCTCCATGTATCTCTCTCTCTCTTGACAACACACACACAATAGGAATCATGGTTGAGTGTGTAGAGTGTGGTGATGATTAGTGTAGGCTAGAAGGCTTTCCATGCATTGGGTGTTGGAGGTGACCATCATGCCATGCCATCTCATGATGGCCTATGGCTATGTAGGTGTCCAAATAGGTGAGCAAATTTTTGGGAGTAGGAGATGATGATTGAGGAGTGTAAAGGGCTCTTCGTGCTTGGGTGTTTAAAGAGGTGACAAGCATGCTTGTCAATCCATGATAGCCTAAGGTTTAAGGGTCCAAATAGGTAGGATTATTTTATTTTGTACAATAATACCATATATATATATCATACATGATCATAGGTATAAAATCAGTCATAAAATAATTAAATCACTTCTTAGGCATATATTTGAAATTTTAGAATAATAGGAAAATAGGATAAAAATTATAATTCATACCTATTATTGATACTCATGTCAATCTCGATCAAAACATACTCATATATATCATAATATATGATTTAGATACCATAGGATAATTAAATGGTATCATTTCATTTTAAAACCATAGTTTATATAATTGGGTTTCAATCCATTCGAAAATTATCAATTTTAACGCTCAAAATTCAATTTAATATTTATTAATACTGTAATTATATAAAATAATAATAGGAAATTAAATATAATAATTTCACAGCATTAAACTCATTTTCAAAGCGTCTCAGGCTTGGCGTTAACGTTCAAAATCGACTCATCTCAAAATGGTGTAGTAAGTTCGTACTTACTTAATAAATATATTCCATTTAATATAGGAATTAAGATGAAATTAATTCCAAGCTTCTGCTCGGAAATTCCATAAAATCTTGACGTTCGATCGCTTCGGCGTTAAAATAATCTTGTCGATATGCTTACAAACTTCATTTCTAAATTCACAATTCTCGATGAATATAAAATAGAATTAGTTCCTTAGTAAATAATCGAAACCATTATTAAGCTATCTTCTTGATTGAATCGTCACGTGAATTCCTAATTTACGGGTTTAAACCGTAATGGCGTCTAATTGACGGGATATTACAATTTCGAATAGAGGGATGAAAAATCGTGACTATGTGACTATTACCTTTGAAAGAGTATAAGTTTCAAGCATAATGGTTAATGTCCAAGATTTGTGAATGGGAGAAGGAAGAAGAAAATATTTCTTTCGAGGGAAGAAGCTCATTGTTGGGGCAGTGGGAGAGAATGGAGTGTTTGAGAGAGTGTTGTGTTTGAAAATGTGTAAGTGTGTATGGCTTGAATGGGAAGAGTCCCTATACCTCTCTCTCTCACCGATTTTCACCCACAAATGGGAGAAAATATGAGCAATGATGAGGATTATGTGTGATGATTAAATTAAGCAAAAGGTGTTCATGGGTTGGGCATAAAAGGTGCACATCATGCTTTGTCAAACATGATGGCCGGCCTACAAGGGTGTAAGGGGCTGTTTTAATTTTGTTACACATTAGTACTATGTATTAATCATAGTATAGGTCATAGATATATAATACACGTAAAATAATTAAATCAGCATATAGTATATTTCAAAATCGATAGAAAATTAGGAAAATAGGAATAAAATACAAATCACCTATTATTGATACTCATGCTATTTTCGATCCAAATATACACATATATATCATATATATGATTTAGATATTAAATAATATCATAGGATAAAATTATAGCATTAATTACATATAAAACCCTAATTTCAAAATTATGTTTGAAAATCATAAAAATCATTATCGATTTTAATGATCTAAAACTGATTTCATAGCTTAATAACACTCATATATATCATATTATAAAGTTTAGATACTATATGATAATTTAATAGTGTCATTTATGAAAAACCAAAGTTTATAAACTTAGGGTTTTGAAAATTTCAATATCAAATTATCGAATTCAATAACTGAAAATTCGATTGTTAATAATTAATAATACTGAAATTATATAAAATATTAATAGGAAATTAATTATTATAATTTCGAGCATTAAACTCAATTTACCAAGCGTCTCAGGCGTTGGCGTTAACGTCTCAAAGCGTTCAAAATCGACTCATCTCAAATGGTGTGATAGTTCACACTTACTAAATAAATATATTCCTTTTAATAAAGGAATTAAGATGAAATTAATTCCAAGCTTCAGCTCGAGAAATTTCATGAAAAGGCGGCGTTCGATCACGCGTTTGACGTTAAAATATATTGTGAATCATTTAAATATTTCATTCCTTTAATTCACAATCATGGTGAATTTATGAAAGGAATTAGTATGTATATCGTATCGAAATCACAAGATTCGATGTCGTAAAAGATAATATCGGAAAACCCTAATTACGGGTTTAGAAAACCGTTCGTATATTGTTTCTTTGGAATATTACATTCCACCCCTTTGAAAAATTTAGTCCGAAATTTGTATACCTTAGAAAAATAGATCAGATTTTTCTCTCATTCTTCTTCAAGCTCCACGTGCTTCACTTCGTGGTGTCTCCAGACACTTTGACTAGAGATCGACTTTCTCGTAGTTGTTGGACCTTGTGGTCAAGTATGGCTGCGGGTTCCTATAGCTCATTCTCGGGGATCACGTCGTCTTGGCAAATCACGTGCTTTGGGTCGTGAGCGTATTTTCGTAATTGCGAGGCGTGAAAACATTATGGACATTCCCTAGGTTTGGCGGAAGAGCCACCTATAAACTCTTGGACCTATCCTTTCTAGGATCTCATAAGGTCTTGAAGCGGTCTAGCTTTCCTTTCGGCTAAACACAATCCCTTTTGATGGAGAGACCTTAAAATACTTTGTCTCCATCCTCAGTATAGCTTTCGGATCTACAGCGTGTCGGTAATTTTGCATCTGAGCCTCTTTATCCTCTCCTAATTTGTCGAGCGATTTGATCATTTCGTTCACCGCATCGGTACTGATTTCTCCGACATCTCATAAAGTGGTGATCTACACTTCTTGCCATCTGAGGCCGTGTGGGGCCATGCCGATCGTCGCTGATAGCTGTTGTTGTAAGCAAATTGATCGGTAAAATATCTTCCTTTTGCACCTCGATCCAAATACGTTCTAAGCATATCTTCTAGGGTTTGGATCGTTCTCATTGTCCATCGGTTTGTGGGTGGAATCTTGTCGAAGTTTAATCTCGTACCAGTTCTTTTGTAAGCTAATCAAATCGGATGTGAACTTGGAGTCTCGATCGGAGGTAATAGATTTTGGCACTCCATGTAGTCGTACAATTTCCTTAGCTGGTGGGCGACTTATCGGATCCGTAAGTGCTTTGAATAGGTGAAAGTGAGCACTTTTGGTAAGTCTATCCACAATTACCCATATGTTTGTTTTCTTCTCGATTTGGGTAAGCTTAGTGAAATCCATCGTTATATCGTCCCACTTCCATTCGGATTTCTAACGGTTGTAACTTCCGTAGGGTCGTTGGTGTAGTGCCTTCATTGTTGACAAACAAGGCGCTTCTCTGAAAGCTATGTCTCGTTTCTCGCCCCAAAATTTTTCTTGGTCTGGTACGTCTTAATCTGCTGGGTGGGTCGGTGTATCGTGAGCCTCCTCATGATTTGTTAGAGCTCGCATCGTCGGAGCATATCCTACCTTAACAATAAGGCGTTATCCGGTGCCTCTTGAAAATTCTTGAATCCTTGGACCTTAGTCTTTCTCGGATCTTTTCAACTTTTCCTCAATCCTTTGTCTCCGACAATTCTTTTCTTAGGTCGGATGCCGGTGTGAGTGTGGCGATCTGACTCCTGGTGTCTCGGTGGTTCACCAATTCAATCTTCATTCTACCAAACTCTTGCGAGTTTTCCTCTTGTACAAGAGACATCCTAACTTGGTATGGCTCTTACGACTCAAGCGCTCTACATTCGCTTGCGGTGATAGTTAATACCACATCGTAATCTTTTACGAGTTCAAGCCTCTCTTTGTCTCATATTGAGATCTCTTTGTTGAAGAAATACTTCAAACTTTTATGATCGTGAAGATCTCATCTCACCCATAGAGTGGTGTCTCCAAATTTTAGGGCATGAACTACATGCTAATTCAAATCGTGGGTTGGGTAGTTCATTTCATGTGGGTCGAGTTGTCGGGATGCATAGCTATCACCTTCCTTCTTGCATCAAAACACCAGTCCGGTCTTAGATTGTATAGACCACATACCCTTTACACGGGTGCTAGGCGGTGCTGTGTCATTTTCCTTGAGTATTTGCTTCGTCTCACCTCATCGTCAATTGAACTTGATTCCTTGAGTAGGCTGGGTTATTGGCCTTGCAATCTTGGAGAATCCTTGATGAATCTCATAGTAGCGCGCTAATCTAGGAAACTTCTAATTCGTCTTGCGTCTTTGGTGATTTCCATTCGCCGACCTCTCTTTGGATCTACTTTTATGCCTTGAGAGACGATGTGTCAAGGAACATAACTTCCTTCAGAAAACTCACATTTGCTAAACTTAGCAAAGTCTTTCATTCTCAAGGTTTGCAAATGTAGATTTCTATGATCCTCTTCGTTCTTTGGTAGATAAGGATATCATCTATGAAGACCAAACAATTTATCCAAAATGGATGAAATACTCTTCATGAGGTCCATGAATACGGTGGTGCATTGGTTAATCGAATGGCATAACTATGAATTCATAGTGGCCATATCACGGTTGAATGCGATCTTAGGTACATCCTCGGACCGTATTTTCAGTGATGGTATCGACTTAAGATCAATTTTGGAGAATACACGCTCATAATTGATCAAGCGGTCATCATCGGGTAAGGGTATTTGTTCTTTGGTGTCATCTTATTTAGCTCCATAATCGATGCACTCCTCAAAGAACTATCCTTTTCTTAACAAACAAAGCAGGCGCTCACGGTGAAACTATCGGCTAATGAATCCAGATCCAAAAGCTCTTGGTTTGGATTTCGCTCTTCTAGCTCCTTCGGGCCATCCTATAGGGCGCCGACCGGGCTGATCACGGCTCCAAGTCGATGGTAAACTCTAGTTGTCTGTCGAGGTAGTCTGGTAGATTCTCGAAATCGTCCAGAAAATTCTTGGCGACTTATATCTTCACCGCGGGTTTATCCTCATCGTTAAATAAACAAGGAATGCATGGCATCCTTGGTTCTTCATCCTCCAGCTTGTAGTCGATACAATCAGATCCTCCCCTGCGATCCGTGAAATCGTAGCTTCTTGTCGAGAAGAAGCAATTTTCCTTTCCTTGAGAATCGTGGAATGATTCTTAGCTAACTCCATTCAGGATTATGTCACATCATCCATGGGTATTATGTTTAGGTCGTTAGCGAACCTTAAGTGATCTAATGTCGACTCTAGGTTCGAGCAAAAGTGGTACGGTCATAATTCCTCCTATAGGCGATGAGATTCTCATATCACGGCTTGATTTTTCGACTAAGGCCCGACATTTCATGATTTTGCAATAAAGAATCGAAGCACCGTGTCGAACAATACTATATGGTGGGTTGAGGAGAACTCCATACCGCAATTCCTTGGTTTTGTTCTGCCTCCTAGGTAGGCCTAACTGAGCAGGTGAGGCGCGAGTCTGTCTGGCTGATTGGCGGTTGTTGCACGGCTTTGTTCTTGCTGGCGTTAGCGCGGTGGTTGTCGCCTCTGTTGTTAGGGGTGGTGCCTCTGTTCGGGATTTATTCTTCTGCGTTCTTGCCATGTATCTCTGTTGAGTTGTTGTTGAGGTTGGGTGTTGCCATTGAAGTTGAGGGTTGGGGTTGGCTCGGCGGTGGGGTTGAAATTGCCTAATGGTGAGCATTGCCGGTTGGTTGGTCTTACTCGACGTGATCTTGGGCATGTTGGCGTAATGCCGTTGCCCGCATTATAACACCTCACGTTTGCGACCACCCGTGTGTCCTATGGCATCGAGGGCATTGAGGTGTCCTCGGGTTCATTGGTCCCTTCTGGGTGGAGCATAAGCTCTCTTCGCCTTGTCCCTGGCGCGCGTCCTTCCACAGGCGCTTGTGACTGTGTCCCCAAAGTTCCGCGGTTGTTATTCCAGTGTTGGGTTCCCATTCCCTTCCTCTATCCGATTGCATTGTGTACGAGATGACACCGACTTATTCTCGATCGGCGCCTCTATATCTAAAGCTCGTCGAGAAGACTTGATGTAGAACAGTCTCCATGGGGCAAGAGACATGCTATCTCCATTCTTAGCCACCTCGAACTTTTCGACATTTTCAGTCGGTGTCCACCGTTCGGTGCATATCTCGACATCTCGCGAAGATACGATCATAGTCGTCACGATCGTCCTTTCTTGTTTTAGCGGAAAAACTCCCTTCTCCTCTTATAGCTTTTAGGGATGTACTTTTCATACGACTCCTCTTGAAATCCTCCCAGGAAATTCCTCATTTCATGTAAAGTTTTCTTCGGCCTCCACAGTCGGTGGTCTATTAGCTGAAAGGTAACACCGACAACCTTTCCGTGCCGTGCCCTTAAAAGGTAAAATCCGTTCAATGGCCTAACCCGTTGTTAACCTTCCGGCTACCTTTCCGTTAAAGCGGGGAGGTTCTCTTAGAAACATTTCTTGATCCTGCGATCGGGTTGTGGTGGAGGTGGTGGTTGGAATCTCTTCGGCTCTTGTTGGGATCTACCCCCTCTGCCTTCCCGACCTCGACCTCGGGTTCTTGCTCGGATTCCTTCTGGAGGCATCTTGCTATAAACAGGTAATCATTAGGCACTTATTCTTTTCACGACTCAACATACACCAACGCTATTATGGCTTCCTTGTAAAGCGATTCCAAGCAAATATCATTCTTAACAAACATAACTCAAAAGCCTATTAGGGTCATGTGTATATATATCAAATTTACGCCATAGCGGGATGTTCAAAACAAGCGGTTATACAAAGAGATATAAAACATAAGTCCGGCCCACGGCCTTCAAAAGCTAAGGTTCTAAGTCAACACTAAAGATTAAACATAGGAAAAGGAAAACAAGAAGCTTGCACAAAATCTCTTTAAGCTTTCGGGGTCATCATGCATCCTCCTTGCTCAGTCCTCCTCGGGATCTTCTCCCTCCAGTCGTCCTGTTATGCGAAATGTCCATGCGGGCGGTCCCGATGGACCGGCTCTGCTTTCCACCATCGGTATGTCTCGCAGGGGTTAAGAGCATTCGTTGCATTCACCCGATGCTCGTGTCATGGATCGGATCGTGCCACAGTGACATCTGTTACTCTCCGTGTTGTCAGTGAAGTGCTCGTGGTGGTATGGTGGGACCATAGGTGGTGGAGGTGGTCTGGTGGACGTCGGGGTGTCCGAGCGGTGGGGTGAATCCGGCTCTCCCAGGCTGCAGCGCTTCTGCGCGGCGCTTCCCTCGTCAAGAAAGGAGGCCGGCGGGTCAATCCCCGGAACCTCTGTAAAGCCACTCTGGCTTCATCCCGAGTATACTCTCGGGAGGAGGTAGGGTCCTCGGTGCTGCCCAGTAATCTCTGTACACGTAAGTCGGTGACTCCGAACACAGGCGGATCTCCCACCAGTCGTGCTGCCTCACCCGGTAGATGTAATCTCCGATATCTCGAGCATACCATCCAGTGCGGGGAGTATCGCTAGAAGCGTGGATGCCGTCATGTCGTCATGAGCTCGGGTGTCTCTCAAGAGCGGAGATAATATGCAGAACTCACCCAAGTCTTCCCAGTGCACATCAACTGGGCGATATATACTCCCTCTCCCGGGGTGGGGTGTGGTCAAT